>WHYT01017244.1:53623-69253 GCA_009806455.1 Tetrax tetrax
TTTTTTATTTTCCCCTTCTTAAGTACGTTATCACAGAGGCGTTATCACTGTCACCAATTGGCTCGGCCCTGGTCAGCAGCGGGACTGCCCTAGACCTGGCTGGGTCCACTGAACAAAGGGGAAACTTCTAGCAGCTTCTTGCAAAAGCTGCCACTGTAGCCCCACCACTACACAAAATCAGCACAAGGTCTTTAATAGACTCCATTTATCACCATGGAACATTTGTACTAATGCGGACTTCGAGTGCTAATAGATTTTGTGGTATCCTGATGATTTTTTGAGCCTGATTTAACAGAATTGTCACAACTTACCAAAATAGTTTAAGAAAAGTTTCAGTAGCACAATACTAGTAATATTTGGGGTTTTTTTCCCGATCAAAGTACAAATATTTATATGATAGTAGTCAGGGAAATGAGGATTATATCAATCTATCCATTTATTTGCCATTTCAGGATTGTGTGTTCCCTGATATACTAATACAGTAGCAACGACCAAATCTAGAGCAGAGGAGATTATACAGGTCTGTGGGGCAACAGTGATTAGGTATGGATACAATCACATCTCAAAACTGGATTTTCAAAACTGAAAAAAAAAATCCAAACACTCCTCATAAGAATCAAAGAATATAATTATTTTCAGAAGGCTTCCTTATGTCAGACTAAGTAAAAAAGGTCAAATATCCCTCTAAAGGTGAAATTACATGAAAGATTTTGTTGAAGCTAATGTCAAAACTCAGAGTGAATTCTGTAAGATTAAACTGCAAGTAAAGAAAATTCCTGAGTGGAAGAAAGAAAAACAGGAACCTGAATTATCCCCTTGTTGACCTGTGTGAACAATATATTTTAGCCTGAGGAGTGAACTTAAATAGAAGAGATAGCAAAAACTAATACATCAGATTTATTTTTCTGGCTCCTGCTTTGCCTTAGTAGGAGCTTGACTTGTAAAATTACTTCCTCTTTATGAAATGTTTAATGTATTAATGTTCCTTTTTATGATGATTTAGAATAAACCAAAATCTTGCAAACCAATATTTACACAATAAATTACCTGCTGAAAAATTTCCATTGGATGGAAATCATTTTCACATATAGTGAGAGAGAAAAAAATGTAAGTGACATTTGCTTATAACAATAAGTTCCTCTGATTCATTTATAGGTAACTGCATTCTGTCTAATCTGGGAACACGAACAAAGATTTCTCAAAATTTGGCCATTATTTATAGAATTCTTTAGCTGGAAAAATCTCTTATGTTCTTAAATATGGAACAAGATCTACTAATATATAACACATTTCAAGTACAGGATAATCCATTTATGATTACATATTTCTGGAATATCTTAATGTCACTTCAATGTTCATAACAAGTGAAACATAGAGAATCAATATTTTCATTCATGAACATATATAAATTTCTTCCCCTCCCCTAACATTTTTACTAACTTAATATAATTTTAGTTCAACATAAAAAAAATAAATCAATTACAGTTTTCAAACCTGGAAGCCTGATTTCAACGGCTAAATATTTACCCTAGATATCTGGCAAAACTGGACTGGATCTTGAAATGTACATATCAAATGAAGTTTTAAGTGAGAAAAGTGAACATTAGGACCCTTCATGATTGTTTGAAATACAAGTTTTCAATAAAAAAAAAAGGTAAACTTTTTAAGATTCTGTTAAGCTTTCATCTTAGAAGCTGAAATTTAATTTTATCATGAAATATATCATTTTGTTCTTTACACCCATTATAACTCCATTGTGTACTTAATTATAGCAAATCATCATTATGCATTTGTGTTTGTGTTTTTTGGTGGTTATGTTTTGTTTTGCTTTACAAAAAAAAACCAGCCAGTAATACATAGAAGATAAAAAAAATGTTCTCTACTTTTGTGAACTTTTTCTTGTTTCAGCTTTGTTCTATGCAGCCTTATAGCACCATAGGGCATTCTATATTCTATGTGGGATGCTGTTACTGAGGTCGAAAGGTAGTTGATGGAATATATCATAATTTTATAGAAAATAAATGTGGGTTTCAGTAAAATTTACCTATTTTCTCACCTTATTCTTAAGACACCAATTTATATATTTTAAACATTTTAAAAATAAAGGTATATTTACTTATGATATAAAATTAATGGAAGAAGAAAAAAGAAATATATAAAAAACATTAAAAAAAATCTGGAAGCCAGGTGGTTCTATTCATAGTAGCATTAACAGGTGATAAAAATGGTGCTTATGAATCCCCAGCCACACCACGTATTGCACGACAAGCATAGTACACTTTTACAGCTTCCATATCTCTGTCTGGGAAATCTTGTGGATAGGTGCACATATGCTGTAAAGGGCATGCACTGCTGAAGTGCATGTACTAGTCCATTGCATAGACAACCAGCACGGGACCACTTTATTAACATGTTCTGGATAAGCTGAACCCATAACTTACGCAGAACTATTTCAATCAATGCTCAGGAGATACCAAATGTTCCTGCTGGATTCAGAGAGAAAGTGCTGCAGTAAGCCTCTTAAATATGACTCTCAGATCTCGTACACTAATATGTAGATTTCTAACCCAATCACTTTAGTTCAGCTCTTCTGGCCTGAAAGCTACGAGTTTCTACCACATGACAAGAGGATTTTCTACCCTGGCGCTGATGCACTCTGCTTTAACTTTCATTACTAAAAGATATGAAATTCAGAAGTTGGGCCATTTATAGAAAAGTTGTATGTCCTTTCATTTCCTTTTTCTTCCATGAATCTCACAGAGCAAGGGCACTAATGTATAAAATCTCTCCTGATTATTTCTTTGGGCTATATGGATAATTACAGAACAGATGATAGAATAGTATAAAGATGGACAGAAAATCCTTAGAAGTAATCTGAGTTTGTCTTTCTTAATGATATGCTCGTTAGTAGTCTGTCCATTTTTCATGCAGAAGTTTCAGGATTACTCCAGGCTGTTCTTAGACTCATAGGGGTCCTCAGCAAACTCTGAAGTATAAACTCCTTTTTCCTCCTTGCTGCATATTCATGACTTAGACTGTTATGCCACTGTAAAATATCTTTTCACCATTTGAGAGGTCTAGTACCTCAAACAATTATTTTTTTTTTTTTTTTTAATTTTCCTTAACCCTAATATCAGTGACTTACAGCTATTTCTTACAGAGAAAGTACAGTGCTTGCACCCATATACCTTAGGTAAGTAACATATAGTATCTATGCATTTGTTGTTTGTTTTACATGTAAAAATAATTATTTAAAATCACCATTTTCCCATCTATTCTCTCTTTCCAATGATATCTTGTATGCTTGTACACTATTTGCAGTGAAGGGTAGGAACTCATCTCAGTGCTCTCCTCTATGGCATAGGACTTAATGCTGGTGTCTAATAAATAGTAATATCTGGGGCTCTGGTGAATATTGGGACTTTTCTAGTTTTCTTGGAAAAGAAATGTTGGAGTTTATTGAATACAATGTAGGGCATGCAATAAAAATAAATGCTCATTGTTACTGTGTGTGCTATGAATGAGAACATAACAATACATCTACATCTCTGTTCATAGTGTCATAGAGTTCAGAGTTAGTAGTTAGTAGTGACCTACTTTGTCATCTTGTCAGCCTCCAAGGCCCACATAGATGGTTATTTATGTATTTTAATCCCAGATGAAAATGGAAAGTTGCATTGTGAATTCACTATTCAGCTGGCAATAGTTCTGAGTTCCCAGGTATTTGGAAGCTTCATGTACAGTGCTTGTGTTATTCAAAGAGTTTAATATCCTGTGGGCAAGAGTGAGAGCTCAATCGGAACTGCACAGTAAGAAAACAAAGAGTGAAGGAAACTATATGTGACCAACAGCATGCTATCAAATTTACTGCCAGCACACAGCTGGTTTATACACTACCCTAATAAACTAAGAAGAACTTGATCTTAAATCTCCACATATAAGATTTTTGTGAGAAACTCAAGGGGAAATTGCAAGTTCCAATGTATGTATCCCTGTAAAGAATCCTTTGGAAAAAAAAAATTACTTTGTTAAAAAAGTAGAGAACATTTCTCTACTACGTTCCTCTTTACACTCACAGTTTTAACACCAGGCTTTGGAACACAACATTGCTAGAAGAAGTGGGAAATATTGCTACAAGAAGTGGAAAAGTAAAATAATGTTTTTCACCAGCTTTTCATATTATAATATTAAATTTTATATCACCATAGCACCCAGGGGTCAAGGTCTCAGTGTACATGTTGTTGTACAAATAATAAAACTAAGAAAAAAGGTCCCTATTCTAAGTTATTTGCAATATAAGCAGAAAACCAGAAGAATGTGACAGGCAATAGTTAGAGCGCAGCACCTCTGAAACAGCATTAGGAATTACGTAAGTTTTACAGAAAAGGAAAAAAAAAATTTATACCGAGAAAAAATAACTAGCCTGGAAAAATCAGTGAGATAGTATTGTCGTATTCCCAGTGAGCAGAGCAGCAGAAGGTGCAAAGGTAAGCGAGCACAACAAGGTGACAGAAAGAACCATATTACAGAATAATTCCAAATGGTGAAGCTGAAAGAGATGTTGAGTAGGTTGGGGATAATCCATGATGTACTTGAAATTAAAGAGAAGTGGTTTGCTTCAATGGAGAAGTGGAAGCCAGCAGACTGTCAAGAAGGTTGACACTGTCAGCATGACAAGGTAGAGAAAATCTCTGCAGCTTCATTTGAAATGGACAAAAGCTGTGTGAGACTGCAGCTTTTGCAACCAGAATGAAAAGGATGGTTCAGTAATTGACAAGTTGATAAGAGCCAGGATAAGCATTTTATATATACAGTTGGACAGAAAAAAAAAAAACCTTGAAGAATCAGCAAACACAGAAGTGAGAACCTAAAGAGCTTTGACCCAAGCCAAAGATACATCCAAACAATGGTCCAGAGTAACAAGAAGAATGTTGTGATTAGAAAACATGGCATCTGAGAAAGAAGCTACACAAAATAATAAAAAAAAAATAAAACAGTTTTCTATAATTCATGGTGAACATCCGTAAATTCGTGTTCCCCAAGCAACTGACCCCCGGACCCACTGATTGGAGTAGACAACAAAGAGTGGAGCCTGCACCTGTCAGTGCAGGAGATTTCACCAGGTAAAAACAATCACACTAGCTGATTGCAACAAATGAGCATACATATTCCCAGTGAGCAGGCGTGTGGCAGTGGGCAGACATGCGGCAGCATGGTGACCATCTGGCAAAAAAACACCAGTGTCCTTTGCTTCTCCTGACCTTCTAGGACCTGGTAGAACTAATGTAGCCACACAGACTGTGCTCCTGTTCAAGCATGCCACCACTCAGGTTTCTGGCTGTGAGATGTGTGAAGGGATACTCCTAGAGGTGAAAATTGAGTGCAAGCAAGCGTGTGGGAGGTGAGATCAGAGTGAGGAACTGCTCTGCTTGGTGGTCGAGTTGCAGGAGGAAGTGGACAGACTGAGGAGTATTCGAGAGTCTGAGAGGGAGGTTGATTAATAGAGCCATATTCTGCCACCTGTGATACATAGAAGCCAACTCAGCGTGGCCGCTACAAAGGCAGGTCCTGGATCTGCTTTATGCCAGAAGGAAGGCAGAGTCACACAGCATAAGGAGAGGTGGAAGAAGGTTGCAGCACGGACTGGTAAGAGAAACCTCTCCTTAGCCACTCAGGTAGCCTCTAAGTTACCCTTACAGAACAGGTATGAGGCCTTGAGTAGGGTAGATGAAGTGCGTAAGGAGAAAGAGGAGGAACTTGAGCAAGTGTTCTTGCCAAGATCAGAGAAACCAACTCCTCACAACAAAATCTGCATTAAGATCAGTGCTTAATGCATTAAGACATGTGCTTAAGAGAAGAAACAACGGCAAATTATGGTCATTGGTGATTCCCTTGTCTGTGGAACTGTACTGGTTTTGTGTAGCAGGGTAGAGCTACAGTGGCAGCTCCTGCAAGAAGCTGCTAGAAGTTTCCCCTTTGTCCAGTGGCCCCAACCAGCTCTAGAGTGGACCCACTGCTGACCATCACTGGGCTAATTTGCAACAGTGATAATGCCTCAGTGATAACCTATTTAAAAACAGGAAAATAAACCAGAAGAGCAGACAGAGCGGAGGAGGAGGTGCAACCCTTGTGGGCCTTGCTGCATTCACCCTCTGACCTCTCTTTGAGCGGCCCAGTCCAGCTGAGAGAAGAGAGGAAGAGAGGATATGCGAGAGAACCTGAGGGGCGTCTGCCTGTCTGTTGTGAAGAATTTCTTGTGAGAGGAACGGCTGCAGACACCAAGGTCAGTGAAGGAGGGAGAGGAGTAATGTTGCTCCTGGCCGAGATTCCCGTGCAGCCATGGTGAGGCAGGCTGTCACCCTGCAGCCCATGGAGGTCCACAGAGGAGCAGAGATCCACTTGCAGCCAATGGAGGACCCCATGTTGGGGTAGGTGGATACCTGAAGGAGGCTGCTCCCCGTGGAGGGCCTGTGCAGGGGCAGAGAGTTCCTAAGGAACTGCATCCTGTGGAAGAGAACCTCACACTGGACCAGGGGACAAATGTGAGTTCTTCTGGTGGGGAGGAAGGAGTGTCAGAAACAACATGTGATGAACTGACTGCAATCCCCGTTCCCTATTACTTCTCAGCAGCTCAGGGGGAAGGAGGTGGAGATAGCTGGGATTTCCCAAGGGGAAACATATCTCGTTGCAAGTATTGTGTACTTACAAGGGTCTGTAGCTCTCTAGATTTCATCCTTCTAACTTAGTGAAGCAATTACCTCACATCAGCCCAGAATCTGGCACAATGCAACATAATAGCCTGGTTAGCATTGTAAATAACTCTAGCTGAGCTTCCACAATTTGTTGGTATTCCACTAATAGTCTTGGCATTTCTTAAGTAAAACCTGTTAATTAACCATCAAAGGAAAAGGTTATCATTAAAAAGCTTGTCATTAACAAGCTGCTGATCACTACTAATCATGTACAAATATTCTAAATGTGTAGTTAATTACTCTGTTTAAAAAAGATTGTGTCACGCATCTCTATAGGTGTCAGTGAACAGGAGCAATGCAAGTGCACTCTTAAACTTTCTTTTCACAGGTTCCAATCAATGGCTAGTTCACTAGCTGTATTCATCAATTTATTTTAGACTCATTCTCAGAATGTCAACTTTATGTCTATCACAGTGTCTAAGATTTTTTTTTTTTAGGAAAAGTACATATGGATTAAAATTATCCACATCCTACCTCATATTTCTTGGTTTATTATCACTTAAAAATTGGAGGAAGTATAACTTGGTATTTGAAAAGAACACTAATGACAAAACTGTCCTTTTATAAAGAATGCATATTTTGCATTGAATCAATATTCAGTGTGTTCCTAAGCTGTTTTGTATTCATTAAATGATAATATTTTGTTAATATTGGAAAATAGACCTTAATACAATGATTTCTACCAGTTGTCCACACTGGCCTGTGTGATCACTTCACAAGCAGAGCCTCTGGGAATACAAGCACTAAAATTAATTGTACTCAAAGACAATGCATAATAAGACTATGTTTGTAGTTTCTCAGATTAACCAATGAGTAAACAAACCAGTTTGTGCTTGCAGGATAATATCAACATAAATCATAATTTATCACAATTTAAATCCAAGAACTTTGATGTATTCTAAAGAACGTATTTAATAGTTAGTGCATATTTGATGATGGACATTCTTCCACCAGTGACTATGACTCAATACTGTTTTAAGTTCAAAGAGAGAAGTACACGTATCGTAGTTCAGCCCCGATCAGGACCAGACTACGCAGTCTCTCTCTTGCTCTCCCCACCCTCCGAGAGAATAGGGGGAGATGGTGTCCTGGTTTTGGCAGGGATGGAGTTAATTTTTTCTTCTCAGTAGCTGGTATGTTTTGGATTTCGTGTGTGAAGAATGTTGATAAACACCGTGATGATATGAGTTGTTGTGAATGAGACCAAGGACACCGTCCTGCTTTCCAAGTCTTGCTAATTTGCAGATGCAGGAAGCTGGGAGAAAGACAGACAGAATAATTGATCCAAACTGGCCAAAGAGAGTATTCCATGCCAAAAACGTCATGCTCAGTATATAAGAGGGGGCTGGCCGGGGCGGGTATATGCCTTCCTGGCATCCATCTTTCTCTTCAGTTTTGCTGGCATCGTTCCCTCTACCTTGCTGGCTCCCTTTTTGCTCCTTTGCTTGCCGCTCGGTTTTGTTTCCGTGATCACTGCTCGGGACGGGCTGTATCGGTCATTGGGACATCGGGTGGTGAGAAAACATACATTGTTTACCTTGTATATTTTAATATCCTTATATTCTGTTATTATTGTAGTTTTTCTTCGTTATTTTAGTAAATTGTCTTCATCTCAACCCACGAGTTCTCCTTCCTTCCCAATTCTCTCCCCCATCCCGCCTGGGAGGGGGAGGGTGAGCGAGAAACTGTGTGGTGATTCGAGCTGAACCATCACAATGGTATAAGGAAAAACAGCTCGAGGTTTGAGATAAGGACAGGGAGAAATCCTAAAAGTTACCATCACGGGCAAAACAGACTTGACTTGGGGAAAACTATTCATTTATTTCTAAAACTAGCAGGAGAATGAGACAGGGAACAAGATAAACTTCCCCCCACCCCTCCCTCTTCCCAGGTTTAACATTATCTCTACTACCTCCTGAGTGGCACAGAGAGGAAGAGGGAATGGGGGTCACGGTCAGTTCATCACACGTTGGTTTACGCCACTACTTCGTCGTTGGGGGAAGAACTCCTTGCATTCCTCCTCTGCTGCATTGTGGGTTCCCACCCATACGCCACAGTCCTTTGTGAAACTGCTCAAGCGTGGGTCATCTCTTCCACGGGGTGCAGTCCCTCCAGAATAGTGCCCCAGTGGGCCCTCCATGGGCCACAGCCTCCTTCAGGCATCCACCTCCCCCTGCGTGGGATCCTCCATAGGCTGCAGGTGGATCTCTGCTCCTCTGTGGACCTCCATGGGCTGCAGGGTGACAACCTGCTCCACCATGGGCTGCACCACAGGCTGCAGGGGAATCTTGGCCAGGAGCTGCATTACTCCTCCCCCTCCTTCTTCACTGCAGGCCTTGGCGTCTGCAACCGTTCCTGACAACAGGCTGGCAGATGCCTCTCAGGATCTTTTTACATCTCTTTCACGTGTCATCTCCTCTCCACTTCTTGCAGCCAGGCCGGGCCGAGCTGGGCCCAGTCAGCCGCCTGGCAGGAGGCCAGAGTGTGAGGCCTGCAAGGCCCACAAGGCTCACACCTCCCCATCTCTGCCCTCACTCAGCTGCTTCACATCTTCTCATTTTTTATTTTTTTATTTTTTTTCCTGTTTACCCCTTCTTAAATACGTTATCGCAGAGGCGTTATCATGGAATATTCTGCTACCAATCAGCTCAGCCTTGGCCAGCAGTGGGTCCGCCCTAAGCCTGTCCAAGTCCACTGAACAAAGGGGACCGACTCCTAGCAGTTTCCTACAGAAGCTACCACCTTAGGTCCCCCCTCACTAAACAAAAGCAGAACAACATGAGATTAAATAAATACTGAGAAACTCAATATTGGCCCTAAAAAGAAAATTCGTTGATTCAAGAAATTTTTCTGAATGAGTTGTCAAGGTACCAACACTCTTGAGCAAGTTTACAGCCTTATATCCACTCTTTATGAAGATTTTATCATAATGAGGGAAGTTAAAGCAATTAGCTGTGAAGTGTAGTCAGACAAGGTAATATTTCCTATAGAAAACAGAATGCTTTCATCACTGAGATTTTAGAAAACTGGATTTCTTGGCGTCATTGTTAAGGATAATTTTAGACATATCTCTTCTTGAAATGCATTTCAGAATGTCTTATTGGCAAAATACATATTCTGCAGCCGATTGTCCTATAACCATAGGAAACAGTGCTGATAGGCTATCCTTAGGAGTGGTGAACTGTACTTAAACCATTTTCCATTAATGGGAAGTCTGAAAAGAAATCAATTTCCATACCTAACTAACTCTGATATTAGAAAGATTTTGTCTCCTCCTTCTTTTCTTCCACTTTTTTTTTTTTTTTTAAAAGTCAGTCCTCACAGGATTCCTCTGAGGAATGACAGGGAATTAATTTTTAAAACAATACCTCTGATGTCTGAATTTTCCATTGTACTGCAAAGTAACTTTTCCTTCTTTGGAGATATGTAATATATAACGACCTATTCATTTTTCAGTAACCATTGGGAAAGTACAAAAATTACCTTTGTCTGTCCTTTGGCTGAGGACTTCCCTTCCCTCATAAGTACTATACAGAAGCTGAGACATTCTCGGTGATGAAAAAAACTTGCAAAATGTTCCACATTGTTCACAATCTTTGATTCTTTATATATTTCTCCTTAAAGATACTAAAAATTTATGTGACTCCAATCAAAGATGTTTTGTACTTGCAGTCTTCGGGTATTTCTAGTAAGAATTCTGGGGGTGGGGTGGTAAATGAGAAAAAAAAAAAGGTAGCAATAATCCTTGGTGGTACAAATAGATTCCAAACAAGTCATTAGACATTAATAAAGATTACATAAATTTATCTAATTGCTTCAGTTAACTCACATTCGTAAAATAACAGAGGTATAACAATGCAAACTTAATTTTCATAATTTAGTCATCTCTGATTTTAATGAATGTGGACTGTGGTTATCATGTCTGTATGGACAAGAAAGAACGGACAAACGTTATGCAGTGTGTCCTCAGATAGTTTTATAAATATATTGTCCTCCCTCACTCCTTAGTCATGGTAGAGATATATCCTTACATGTTTTGAGACAGACTAGAAAATTGGATTCAGACTATGCTTCATTTTTATTAACTTATAGCAGTGTTAATCAATTAAAATTAACTTTTTATTCAAGGAACCTGTTGGGGTTTGCAGTGTACATCCATGTTAACTTCCAGAAAAAAGTCTTTTTTTTCTTCTTTCTTTTTTTTTCCTGACTCTTATTCTAAGAACTATATACCACCATGACTGACAGAGGGGTTTTTTTAAAAAAAAAAAGTCCTCCTACTGAAGTACTATTTCCTGCACTGTGTAATTTTGTTGCAGAAGTTCCACTGTAATCTCCAGGAGAAGATCAGGTGCATTGAATCGATCATGTGCATACTTCCCTTATTTTTAATAAGCATAGTAATAATATTGAAAATAGACACAAATTTACAGTGGAAAATCCCTCTGAAAAGGGTATATCCAAACCAAGAAGAGCTATAGCTCACATACTGAAGATGTTGGAACCAATTTACAAAAGTAGAAAATTACATCTTATTTCCTTACAAAAATTATTTCTTCTTTGCAATACTATGATCTGCCTTTTTCGTATAAAATAGCTCTACCTCTGGTCTTACATTTCCTGGAGGCAGCTGATTCCCTTGACATGTCTTTTTAACAGATGATTACAATCAGAGTCAGAAATAATCCAGTAGCTGTTTTCAAAGAAGAAAGCTTAATCTAATAACTTCTTATTAAATTATTAGTTCCTGTAGGAGTGTTTTTGAAGGATATTCAAGGTAAATCACTTCATTTTGGAACTCAGTTCCAAAATGGTTATCCTCATCTTTCCTAGTGAAATTTAATTCAATGCAACAGTAGATTCACTATTTGTTACATTTTGATATTGTCTGAACAGAAGAATTTGTGTGTGCATATTAAATTCTCAGAAGAGACCATACGACCTGAAACAAATTACTTTAATTCTTTCATAAATCAAAATGTTAACTCTTTTCTTGCTGAATATTAGCTTTTTGAAGAGGAAAATATTTAAAAGTGATACAGTTGTTTAGATCTCAGTGAACTGTGAAAAGGACATTTTCGTAGCAAAGAATATATACCTATCACGACTTCTTAAAAACTTTCATTTTAAGAAAAAAAAAATAATCTTAAGTTTGCCAAAGTTTCTTATTAGCTACACCTACTCTCCTTACATAACAGGATATAATGTCAAGGTTCCAAAAAGGAAATAGCTTTTCAGGAGCTAGGAACTGTACTTGTGGGAAGAATTCATACTTGTATGAAGCCATTTATAATCAGAATAGGTGGACAGGCTGAGAATGAGAGAATGAAATTATTATCACGAGAAAACATTTTTCATAACTCAGATATTTAGTGACTTGATGAAGTCCCAAGGATAACAAAATAGCTGGGTTTGGATCTTTCAGGAAATCCTGAAATTATGAGAAATTATTTTAATTTTTTTTTTAACTGAAATATTTATATGTATCTTTCTTTGCTTTCATTCTCGAATTTTCAGTGAAATAAGAGTGGATTGACAAGAAGTCAGGACCAAGCAGCTCTGAGAGTCACTGATGGACTAGGACCCTCGGGTCTAGGCAGCTGCCCCCTCAGGAGAGGGACCAGGAAGCTCCAGAATTTTCAGAATTGGCCACTATGGGATTCTGTAACTTTCTGCTGCAAAATTACATCTCCCTTCTATGGCTCCTAGTGAGCCTATGCAGAGTTTTGTGTGCCAGGGGCTCCTCCCACCCTGCCCTGGCAGACTACAGTTGCCTTACTTTACCTCCTCTATATGCTGACTTATTTAATTCATTTGCTGCCTTTTATTTTCCTTCCAAATGCGTAACTTATTTGCAAGTGTGTTGCATTTTATTTTTTTTTACTTTAATTTATGTTTGTGTATCTTATATATTTCTAAATAAGTTCATTTTCTTTTTTTTTTTTTTTTTTTTTTTTTTTTTTTTTTTTTTTTTTTTTTTTTTTTTTTTTTTTTTTTTTTTTTTTTTTTTTTTTTTTTTTGTTTACTCTCTGTTTGGTTGGGATTTTGGTTGAGTATTGGGATTTTTATTAGGACTCTGACATTTCTAGCAGGCTAAGCATGAGTATAGCTTATGTCATGAAAAAGAGAGAAGTAGAACACCCTAAGACTAATGTATGCTATGGTATATTATTATTTAAAAGGCTCAGTCATTTCATACAACTATTGTACTTGCATTTTTAGATTTTACATCATTAACCCAGTCCTTTTCACAAGGATATTCTGAATATTACCATAGATATGAATAGCTGGGATGATGAAAAGTAGATATCTACATTTAAATTGATTACCCTGGATCATAGGGTATTGTAGATTAAAATGTCTAGGTGTCATAGGTGACAAGCAGTAGATACTGGGCACTATGTGGATGAATGCCCCAGAGTGAACATTTGAACTCAAAGCAGAAACTTGGTACTTCCTAGCTGCAATTGGTGTTGGATAAGTTGTGTACTTTGATAATATTTGGGTTAAACAAAAGGGCCATGTCCTGAATACTCCAAGTAGAAAGAAGACATGAGACAGAACCATGGGATGTATTTTGCTTCTGGACATGGATTATAGGAAAACCAGGGACTTGGAGATCCAAAAAGAAGAGCTAGTGCTGAAAAAAAAGTTTCCTGAAAATAAGTGATTTCAGTAAGAAAAGGACCCAGAAAGAATAATAAGATCCTGACTGAAGGAAAGACCACAGAAGTAGAGAAAGAACTTGGAGATCATGGAAAAGCACGGAAAAAAATGCCAGGAGATGCCTAGAGACTTTGGTCAGTAACGCCCAAGATTGGTAGGTACAAGCAGCTGCACACCGTTAATAAGTTTCTCCCTAGCCTCCCTGGACTGGCAGCAATGTCCCTGCTGAAAAGGGAATTCAAGACCTAGAGAACACAATGCTGCAGACGGATAAGTGGAAGGGTGGTAGGAGAACTAGTGAAGGTATGAGAATCAAGGAGGTTAAAAACTCAATTTTTTATTCTTAAATAAACAGCACTATCCAGATCCAATACATATTCCCATTTACTCTGCCTCTCCCTTGACAGTAGGCAAGAGACACTCTCCATATATCTGCCTCCATTAATTCTATCCAGTATAAGAGATCTGTGTAGATGAAGAGGTAAATATGCAGTTTCCCCACAGAATATAAATCAATTTATTAATTGATGAAGGCTTATGGATATTAATTACTTTAGCAAATACAAAATATAATTACCTTCAAATGTCCAAAGTGTAATTTACAAAAAAAAAAAACAAAAACATGAGTAGTCTAAAAAGTAATAATTGGAAATCAGATATCATTCACACAAAAACTCTGAGAAACACCAGCTTCCATGTCTGTTGTAACATCCATGTCATGCACAGAAGGCACATTGAAACAAATGTTCCCTGGGTATTTGTTTGCAGATGGCACTGTAGCCTCAACGTGTGATTGTTTTAAGTGAGAGAAAAACCCAACATTCAAGATTTTAAAAGAAATAGAAAACAACAAAGTACTCAATATCTTGTTCTCCTCAGTCTCTCCTTGTAAGAATGGCCTTCAGCAGTCACAGGTCTCTGAGATTGTCATAAAGTCTGGAACAAGAAAAGCTTACCTTCAGTGGAAAAGGATCATGTTAGGGAACACAGAAACAGACCAGACAAACAACTCTATGACATTTGATGATATGCACCAAAGTGCACTGAGGCAGCTAACCTATGTCATTGCAAGGATACTCTCTGTTATCTTGGAAAGGTCATAGTGACTGAAGGATGTTTGTGATAACTGGAAGAAAGCAAATTTCACTCCCATCTTTCAGAAGTGCAAGAGGGAGGATCTGGGGAACTGCAGGCATGTTAGAGTCATTTCACTGGGGAAGGTGATCAACAAAATAATCTTGTTTGTTTACAAACATACAAAAGATAATAAGATGACTGTGATTTTTAGAGGAAAACCACACCTAACCAACCTGATATGCTTCAACAAGAAGATAATATCTCAAAGCATGAAAGAAGAGTGGATGGTGTTTATTTGACATTAGCAACATTTTTGATGCTGTTTGACATAACATACTCAAAGATAAACTCTATAACTGTGAAAGTGGTCAAATCACATCAAGTTTTTTCTGGAGCTTACATCCTTGGAGATAATCAAACACCAACTGCATATGACCCTGCGCAACCTGCTGTAGCTGACGTTACTCTGAGCAGGCTAATTGGACTGGATATCTCCAGAGCTGCTTTCCGGCCTCAGTCACGCTGTAAATCTGTGATTCTGAGGGAGAATAAGATATGGGGCACAATAAGATCAGATTTTTTATTCATTCTATGTCTTTTATTGTAAAACACAGTAATATGGAATAGAAAAAAATAATTTTTTTCCTGTATGCATTTTTGGTTGCAATAGAATAAGTAGTGAACAGAATTATTTTAACTTAATAACATAGAGTAGTTTGAAAACTTAAATAAAATAATTTATTATCTTCTTTGCACAGTTTTTGAATATGGCTTTTAACTCTGACAGTTTATCGTCCGTTTCATCCTACAGAACCTTTCCACTAGGGTATAGTGTAAATGATCTTATTCATCAAGTGAAATTTCCTCTCCTGGTCTTTTCTATGCAGTCTTTTTAACAGTCACTTTCCATTTCCTACTGGTTCAAACTTGTGCACATTTAATTTTTGTAAAAAAACCTCACTTCTACCACTAAGGGATCCATGTTAACTGCTATTGGCTTTGATGATAATTTGACACATTTCAACTGTTCAGTCTCAGCAATACATATTTCTATTCTCTCTACCACGGCAAGAGCTAGTTAATTAAAAAAAAAAAAAAAAAAAAAAAAAAAAAAAAAAAATTATTTTTAATATTA
>WHYT01017244.1:100506-126029 GCA_009806455.1 Tetrax tetrax
TTCCTGCTAGAATCAAGACTACTGTTCAAGTGTTTGGACTCTCATCCTACATCTTCCCTTGGTGGATTAGGGATCACGGAAAGTGGTAGAACAGTACTTCTGTGTCTAAAATACTAGTAAGAACAGAGCTGTTCTTTCCTTTCTGATAGAGTCTACTTTTAAAAAGAAATATGTTCCAGCTAGAGTGCCATTTCTCAGAACTGCCAACTGTTTAAATGTATGACTGAGACTTTTTGTAATAGTTTTATCTTGTGATTCCCTGTTATAAGGATTTATTGACTAACGTAAGATCTGTTATGTAATTACCCTGCTACTAAAACACACTACATCAGTCTCTGTCTCTCTTGTTGGAGCTGTTCCATTTTAAATAAATAAATATTCACTAGGCCAGAACAAATGAGTGATTGCCTCTATACACCAGTGATTAAGGCACTTGCTTGGGAAATATGAGTCAGACTGAAGCTGTGGATCCAGTTGTTATTTATATAAAGTGGAACAGCTCCAGCCTGTCCTTTAACTTTCAGCAGCTTAGGTAGGTGGCATGTCATGTACACATACTTGAATCTCAGTTCTAAATTAAGCTAATAAGGAATAACTTGATGCCATGTGTCTTGTAACCCTGGGATATGTTGGGAGACAATGAGGAGTCAGTACTTTTCTACTACATTAACCAAAGCAATAAGTGTTCCAGCAATTTCCAAAATATAAAGAAACATATTAAAATTAAATCTTTTATTAAACTGTATTTGATCTCTTTCTACAAGAACTATACATTGCTTAAAAAGTTGTAGTTAGTACTAACTTGGAGAAATATTTTTTCATTACAAGAATGTCCTTTGAGTCCCTTATTAATTACGATGTGAATATATAATTTAAATATATATGTATATATTAAAAAGTGGATGCATGCTAATTATTAAAATTCTGTACTCTTAACCTGTTAAGGAAAAAACAGTTTAGCATTACCCCCAAAAAACATTCGGAAAAGTGGAACTTTACTGTACAGCTGTTGTGAGTAGAACCTTCTCTACCTTGCACGCATCTCTTGTACAATGTTGTGTAGATGCTTATAGTGGCTACTGTGAATGGACAAACAGAAATATGACTATTTAAATAATACTGCAATTTAATTGGTTATATAATATAAAATATGTAATAATATACATATATTTACATATATACATATATTTGTATATATAATTCTATTCTGAAGTCTTTGAAAAGTACTTTTTTTCCACCAATTCCTTTTTTTTATTCAGTGGGGAGAAGAATTAGGAAAGATAATTGTGATGAAAATACTCTACCTTAAAGATGACTTAAGACGTCTATAAAATAAACATATACCTGAGCACGCTATCTGGCTCAGAGAGTGATCAATAGAAGGAAATAAGAGTATCTACTGTTCAATTTACATGACCTGTTTTAGGCCTGAATATTAAGGTAAGATAAATCACAGCCTAAAAGTAGTTAGTTCTTTTCTTTTGTTATAAACCAGCTCTAGATGACTAGTTAAGGACATGCCTGTGTTGTGATATGCAGTTAAGATGAACCAAACTCCCTCTTCCCGTAGCAAAAAAAAACTGTACAGAAAAGTTCATTTTTTCATTACTCCCATTTTGTTTTGATAGTTTCATACTGTTGGTTTAACATATCTAAGTGATTCCACCTCCTGACCAGATATGCGAAGTTTTATATACAGTACACTAAACTGTACCAAATTTATTGCTATTTAATTACAGATATCTCCTTTATTTTGGAAAGCAAAATCCATGACAATGTAGCCTACTATTATATTTAGTAATCAAGGGTTATTAAGAAAGAATTAATATCTCAAAGTCTATGTACTTTCCAGGCATGGTTCTCTCTATCAACATGTCTTTTTACATTTCATTTTCAAAAAGTCATTTATTGAAAATAATCAATATCTTTAAAGATTTCTGTTACCTTTTCCTAAGGCTAATATTTCAAATACTAGCTGTAAAGATGTTAAATAATATTTAAGCTGAAGATCTGTTTGGTATTACTGAATGAAAAGAGCTACTGCCCAGAAACATGTCTGCATGCGGAGACATCTGTTTGTTGGATTCAGAGGCAGATAGTTTATTTGTAAACTCCTATCGTATATTTTTGAGCCTCAGAAACTACAGTCTTCAACCTGCCATTCTCTTATATTAAAAAAAACAGTTTGTCAGGACAACGTATTGAATGTTTACTATGTCTGATTGTAACAACTGCTTAACAATCTACAGATTGTGAATTTTATTGTAGCTAATGAGATATGATATGGGTTTTTTGGAAGGTAAAATGTTTTTATAAGCTTTTTAAAATTTCAATTAAGTGGACATTGTTTGAAAAGTAAACAGGAAAGCCACATAGCAGCTCTCCAAATAAAAACATCCTGAGACACACTTGCAAGACATTTTTTGGTTCTTGAAGATTCTCATTATACAGAACAATCACAGTTGTCAACATTTTCTTTCAACATAAATACTTAAAAAGAAACAGTTAACATAGAAGTAGGAGGTTGATAAGAGTATCTCTATATGGGCAATGTTTTCTAGACATCTTCTATTATACTTTACTAAATGATTTAAAGTGTTCAGAACAGACTAATCAAGCAAAGACTGCTTAGCTCATCATGCTCTTAAGACGTCATTATTAAGGAATAGAAATATTTTAAGGAGTTAAAATCCTCAGTTTACTCAGTGGTTCATGAAGGGGTGGTAATTTTTCTTGTGTAAAATAGTTGTTACCCCACCACAGAACATGGTATGGCACATAGATACATTAGAAGCACATAGGATATGATGACTTGTAGCTAATTTACAGGACTCAAACTCACATGAAATAGTTCCAGTGACTTAAAACTGGTTACTTAATTAAATAACATACAAATCAATGACAATTATAACACAGACATTACTATGGAAACATCAAGCACTAGACATAAAGAAAAAGCTATAATTTATTAACCCTCTCAATATACTCCAGATAATTTTGTCCTTGTGTTTCTAATATATATTAATAAAACCTACTTTATATTTAAATGTTTTACCATTTTGAGCTATTTTACTGCCAGCTACTTTACACCAGTACTGCCTCCAGTTAATTTATTTCTGCAATTGGCTTTAGTGCCTATACTAGACTTTATTACCAATAAACGATGTAAAAAAGTCAAACTCCTGTTCTAATACTGGCAAGAACTTAAAAATTAAAACCAACACAGAGCTAAATTTTATTTAATATTAATAAATTTCAAGTTATTCTGTGATTACTTTTTTAATTGATATTTTAAATATGACTCAGTAAAACAAATTTTAAAACTTAGTAAAGAAGTTAGGATTACAAAAAAAGTATGTCACTGATTCTTTGGTTTTATGGTCTTTCTATACCAGGAGGTATATTCTATCATCAGTCCTTCAATAAAAACAGCAGCTTTCACTTCAATATGTTCAGAGACTGCTTTATGGCTATAAACTTTATGTCTAGGTGAGATGAATTAAAATAATCTGTATTACTTGTGTAAAAACTGGACAGCTTAACATATAAAGCTGCTCACCTGTGGTACAGTTGTATGTTAAGCACAAGAGAATTTTTTTGTCCCAAGAAGTATTTTTTTGTCCCAGCAGGTATTTAGTTTCTGCATTTCAAAGTGCTGCATAAATATGTCAGCTTGTTCGAAGCTAGCCTCAGTATCTGTAGCACAGTAGCAGCATTAAGCTATATCTGACCAGAGCAGAAGGAAGTTTAGACATGTGATTTACCTTATTGCTGAAACCTGAAGCATTTATGGTCTCAACAAAAGTAGAGCAAGGGTAGGAATGAAGCTGGAGTAGAGCACTGAGAGTGCAAAAGCTATCAAATTTCTGACATGGTCCAGTAGGGTACATCCCCATGCATGAGACTTCATAGGTTGCTTGTATAGAGCACACAGTAAGAATTCATTATAGGATGTTGAGGAACTGGAAGACATATACTATAGAACCTTGTTTCACATACATATGTGTGTGAGTGCACGTGTGTATACATATAGAGATATATTCATGCATTTTTATATAATTGTATTTTTATTTGGATATATATTTATGGATTTGATACATATCAAAGCTGAAGCAGTACTTGGACCAAACATCTTATCTGAATTTTCTGCTTTTCCAAAGGTATTATTATCCTGGAATTTGGAAGGTGACTTCTAACAGACAATGTTTAAAATTAGTAGTTTTTTTAATACACTAAGAAGCCTAGTCAGAAACTAGTACGATTTTACTGAGAGAGAAAAAAGAAAGAGTGGGTCATTTATATTAAAATATGCTAGCTTTTCCATTTCTAAAATGACAGAAATAAATCATTTATACTGCCTTGCAATTAAATGCAACGCTAGTTCAGTCTGCTACTGCTATATTCTTCTTATCACAGGAGATATTGTCCTCCTCAGTAGTTCAATATTTAAGTGAAGGCCACTGGAGCCATGTGACTTCCTAGTTAATGTGGCTACCATCAGGAATTTTACAGGCATCAGCATTTTAGCCTATGAGCCACTTACTCATATCATTCAGTGAATGACATTAACAACTGATAGATGTTTAGTAACTGTTGTTATTGCACTCGGCTAATCATCTAAACTCAGAATTTAAAACAATACTATCCTGAATTATACTGACATGGAGACTTCAAAAAGCTGTGTCACTATTCCTGAAGGCTCAAGAAAACAAATATACCTTGTTTATTTAAAGCCAGTGAAATCAGACACATTATTTTTGAAACTCAGCGAGGAAAATATGGACTTAATTGCTGTTAAAAGCTCACAATTGATAAAAATTACATTAAAATATTGGCTTGGATCTCTGTGTAATAGATTTAGTGAGGGTTTATTATTTTTAATTTTAATTAATATTAGTATTAATAATAATATTAATTCTACTGTGTAAAGTTAAAGAGGAAGCTAACAACAAAAGCTTATGCTCTGTAGCTTATTCTCTTTACTGGTGGTGCTTACATCTGTGTGGTTATATCTATAGAAAAAAAAAGGAAAAACAATAGAAAATTGTTGGCATATTTCAGCAACCCTCCTCCAGCCAGCACTAATCCTTCTTCCCTGAAACCACTGTGAAGATTCTAAGCTTTAAGCTTCTGAATTTTTTTTTTCAGCAAGAAAAAAACAAATCAAAACAAAATCCTGCCAGGAAAAAATATTTGATTATTTTCTAGCATGGAACAGCTTCCTCTATTCTTCAGCAGAACAATAATTCTTGTTTGAGGCCTGGAACCGACAACATTTTCTGTCTCAGTGACAGGTATCTGATCTTGTCACTTCACTACTAGAAACAGGTGCATTACATCCCTGGATTTCTAATGTGCTACAGTGCTCCGTAATCCTTAAGAACTTAGAAACAGCAACTTGTACCTGTCATACAGTTGGGACTATCTGTCTCTCAAACCAGAATCTACCTCTCCAAACTGCAGTAGCACAGCTCTTTCTCTGAGGCTGTCCAAAACAGTACCACCACCTGGCCTTCTTGCTTAACACTGCTCAGAAAAAGAGTATAAAACTGTCATATTCTCCACAGTGACTTGTCCAATTTCAGTCATTTTTAGATATCATTTCCCTGCTGAACTTGTCTGCCACAGAAGACCATTGCAGAAGTCACTACTAAGATTAGTAAAGAGACTTTTTTTTTTGTGGAGATTAATTGTTTCCAGATAAACAATCACATCTACGGAAGAAAAATGTATCAGTGTCTACAGAATAAAAAGATATCACTTTTTCTGAAAATGTCCTTGATTTGCAAATCACTGAAGTGTACTGAGGATAGACTGAGGAAGAAACTATTAGCCTACCTCTCTTATCTTTACTATTCATCCACTGTTAGTCACTGCTAGAGCCAAGATGTGGGTTTTTTTCTTTTTCTTTTTTGTCCAAATTTTTGGGACATTTTTGTGTTTTCTGGTTTAGAGGCTTGAGGAGGAAGGAGCAGAGTTACTGAAGTCTTTTCCAGAAAACATATTGCTTTGAGGATCCGAACCCAACCTGACATGATAAGATTAAGCTGACATTTTTAGAGTTAGAATGCTTTCCTTAAGATCTTTCTAAAAATTAAAGAGATGGTTTAAAAAAAAAAAAAGCAATAATTACTTCAGTAAGTAGGTAATACTTGTAACACTTTTAATGGAATTTAACCCTGGACTATACACAGCTAAAATTAAGGGTCAAAATAAATGAGTGAGCTAGGTGTCTATGCTTCCATTATGGCTAGTGCAGAGCTATAGAATGATTCATTCACCTACATATGAGGTGTCCAAGGTTATCCCACATGGATTTCAGATACTACTACAGAAGCATAGATCTCCTATCTGCTTGTGTCATATATGCCAGATCTATGCCAATATCTTAGCCTAGAAACATTTGAAGTGATGCTATGCACTCAATTTTAGGCAAAAATTTAATATCCCAGTAAAAAAAAAAATCAATAGAACCAATAGAATCCAAAGTCACTATATACAGGTGACTACTTTTTGTCGAACTACATCACTCGCCAGAATCTATTGGCTACATTTAGATCTTTGTTGATCTACTCACTCTGTATTATGTATCAGGAACTTAAAACATCTGCTTTGATTTAAGTCTCCTAAATTGACAATATAAAGCTGAAAACCTTAGGGGTTTGGACAGTATTAGTTACCTAAACATAGAAAACTACTGGATTTGCAACTTGCTAAGTTATTTAAGATGCATGCAACAGATAGGCGTATAGGACAAAGAACTTATGGGAAACCCGAAACTTTCTGTAATGGCAGCTGAAGCCCAACTGGGATATCCTACAGAGCGTAAAATGGCACTAGATTATTAAAAAAATAATAATTATTAACAGAACAACTTTCAGATAAGATGTCGTTTCCTAAATAACAACATTTTTTTTTCTGCTGTGAACATCTTGAAGTAAGCCAACTGACCTCCAGCTGCCAGGCTAGAAAGGTTCTTCCATAGACTGTGTCTTTCAGATACCTTAGAGCATTCAAATAGCTCTACCTACCTACATTTAGATATCTGAAGTCCTCTGCTACTAACACTACACAATGTGCAATCATATTTTACAATTTATGTCAATATAAAACTGAAAAAGTATAAAAAGAGAAGATGTAAATATTGAATAGAATATGAAAGCCTAAAAAATACATTGCAAGCTAGCAAATTCCATTTAACTTTTGAAGATAAAAACCCCTGAGACAGTTACATGGATAAATATTTAAATAGATTCAGTAGGTAAGCGTGCTGGTGCTAAATTATTTAAAACTCTTATAGCACATAGATCAAATAATGTTACTTGGCAATTTTGACAATGGAAGAGGCTAGTAAATGGAAACAAATGATATGTGACCATAAAAAAAAAAAGCTTGATAATGTTGGGACATATGAAGGAAGCATATACAGTAAGGAAGGAATGAAAAATCCTGGAAAACAGTTCATGTGTGCTTTTGTGTGCCTTTCTGACTATCCATATCCAAAAAATTTTAAACTAACAAAGGAAAGATACAATGAAGAGATAATATAATGATCAAAGATCAAGACAAGTTATCCAATATAAACCTGCAAGTGGCTATATTTTCATTTTGCTTACATACAGCAGGGGAATAAACACAAGAAAGAAAAATTAAGACCATAGTCAGATGAATAGTACTTTACTGGATTTGCGTGGCAAGGTTTTACTACCCGGGGGCTGCTGGGGTAGTTCCTGTGAGAAGCTGCTGGAAGATTGTCCCGTGTCCCATAAAGACAATGTCAGACAGCTGAAAGACAGACCTGCTGCTGGACAAGGCTGAGCCAATCAGTGACAGTGGTAGTGCCTCTGTGATAATATATTATAAGGGTGATATAGCATATTATAAGGATGATAACATATTATGAGAGTGGAAGCGGAGACAGGTATCCTGGGAGGATTACAGAGAGGCTGTCCAAGTGGCCAGGGATCGGGTGAGGCAGGCTAAAGCCCTGACAGAATTGAATCTGACCAGGGATGTCAAAAACAAGAAAGGCTTCTATAGGTATGTTGGGGACAAAAGGAGGTCCAAGGAGAATGTTGGCCCCCTGCAGAACAAAACGGGTGACCTGGTTACCTGGGACATGGAGAAGGCTGAGGTACTCAATGATTTTTTTTGCCTCAGTCTTCACCGATAAGGACTCTACATTTCATTGGATTCCCTTTCTTGTCCTAGATCATTATCAGGCATTGCTGTAGTGAGAAAAACTAAATACAAAAATTCTTCTATATATGGCACCTTGGATATTTAATGTGTTTAAGGAGAAGAGACAAAAATATCCAATTCCACAATCATTTTCTCCTTCTTAAACCAACATGAAGTAGTTTTCAACAAATTAATTTTATTCATGTTGTTTGCATGAGCACAAATCTCAAAGGTTCTGTAGTTTAAGTTTGCAGAAAAAAAAAAGGTGAAACAGTACAAATTTCTTTCTGGTATCTTATGCTGACTCCAGATGTACAGATTTACATGTTATTATTTTAGGTAGAATATGTAGAGCTGACATAAATCCCTCCATGGAAAAAAAAAGGATATAATTTGTCTTATTTGAATTATTTAATTTTATAACATAAATAGATTACTAAAACTTTTAATACTATATTTGTGCTGATTAAAATGTTACTCTCAGAATATTATAAAATCCATTACTCTTGTATCAACACTTGAAAATTTTTCTCCACGTTTTTATACAATTGTTCACCGAAGAAATAGATGGGTCAGATTTTTTGTAATATTTGTAATATGTTGACATTTAATGACAATACCTTTCCTCTTTTCCCTTTTATTTAAATAAAGTTGGGGGGGTTAAGTCAGAAAGCATATATTGGAAAATAAAAAGAGTGGTATGAAATAGCAAATATTAACTACTTTTTTAGTCAGTGAATAGCAGTTCCCATTGAATTCAAGGACATGAGGAGACTGCTAGATCACTTCAGAATGTGTGTACATTTATATGTTTTTATAGTGTACAAATCTAAAGGTGCTTTTTAACAGACTTCCACTATTACCTTTCTTAGCAACATTTGCTGGCTTTAAATGATCCTATTTATAAACCCAAAGAAAAATAAATCTATAAGCAGTGCTGTAGAAAAGAAGATACCGATATACATTTCAGCATGTGTTTTTAAATCCTCTGACTGAAACTCACAATCCTTTTACCAGCTTAGAACACTGATAGTAATTCTATTACCACTGCAATAGCCATCCCTCTCTAATTCTCTAGACACAATTACTGTGCACCATGCAAGATGAATACAAATTAACAGAAGAAAAAACACCATAGAAAAGAGAAAATCCATGTGGGCTGATATATTCCTGCAGGGGATGCTCTTGCACTCTCCAGTTCGGCTGAATGATCTTCCAGAAACAGTTTAAAAAGAACAGAGAGGGGGAGGGAAAAAAATAGGAAAAAAAAAAGGAAAAAAAAATTAAAAAAAAAGAAACCCAAACCAGCCAAACCAGCAAGCAGTGTTCTATATACGATTTTTCTTCTGCCCTTGGTAATTCATACAGATACAATTAAAATTCTAATTAATGCTGTTATCTAGGACTTTTTTTTTCATTGTACATAGCTATTCAGTACTTTAAAGAAAGCAGTCAGTGCTTATATTTAGAGAAAAAAATCCATTGTATTTCAGTTTTTAGTCAGTAAATGTTTCTGCTTAAAATTATGCTAAATTATAGGGGAAGAAATTTAAGTATAATGTGTTTTTTTTTCCTTGAATAAAATTCTTGATCTCAGTTACTTTTGAAAAAAAAACCCCACCATAAACAACCTTCAGCAATGGGCATACAAGAAAATAAAATGAAAAAACAAAAAAATAATCCTGGTTTAACTTTCATATTTTTTGTATAAAACTAAGAAAGGCTGAAGACTATCACAACCTCTGCTGGAAGTATATGCCACGGTGACAGCCTATTTTATTTTCAACAGAAGAGAACGGAAAGATGAACAATGCTACCTAATATTTGAGTTTTGTTAAAAAACCCCAATGATTTAGGCATTTACTTCAGGGGAGTAATTTTCTTAAGTGCTTTATTTTACATGCAAGTTATACGTCCACATTAAATAGACTCTATCCTGCCCTTATGACCCTAAGTAACAAGCAAGCAATAAATTTTTCTGTCATTATAAGAGCATAAGACCTACCTGGAGGTCTGCCAGGGTTATGCCACAGGTCTACATCCCTTCACCATCCTCTCACCTTACATCTAGTTTGAATCTCTATTTATCAATCATTTCTCTTAAACTCAAGAACTAGGTCAACAGTGATCCTTTGACTGATCACATTAAACTCACCTGCTTCTCAAGGCTTTTGGGACATCTGGTTTTCTCACTTTTCTTCAAAAATTTGTTCCTTGGGAGAGAGGGAGGGAGGGAGGAAGGAAGGAAGGAAGGAAGGAAGGAAGGAAGGAAGGAAGGAAGGAAGGAAGGAAGGAAGGAAGGAATGGGTGAGTGCTTGCTCTGTTGTTGACAATAAAAGCTAGAGAGTCAGATGCTATAGAGTCCACTCTTATTTTAACTAAACAATGTTATGCTACATGGAGTTAACCAAAACCTTATTAACAACACCTGAGAATGGTAAGATTGCCTGCTTTAAGCTTTTCTCATTGGTCTAATTCCTATCCAAGGTAAAGAACACCTAAAGCCATCTTTTGTGAATCTTGATCTACTCCTCAAAAGGGTGAATTTTTTTTTGCTTTCAGAAGGAACCGGGCTATTCCAAACATCAATACAGGCTAGGGGATGAATGGATTGAGAGCAGGACCACCAAGGAGGAACTGGGGGTACTGGTAGATAAAAAATTGGACATGAGCAGACAACATGAACTCACAGCCCTGAAAGCCAACTGCATCCTGGACTGCATCAAAAGAAGCATGGTCAGCGGGTCAAGGGACATGATTCTAATGCTCTACTCTACTCTTGTGAGACCCTACCTGGAGTACTGCATCCACCTCTGGGGTCCCTGGTGTGGGAAAGACATGGACTTGTTGGAGCTGGTTGAAAGGAGGGCCACAAAAATGATCAGAGGGATTGAACATCTCTCCTATGAGGACAGGCTGAGAGAATTGGGGTTGTTCAGCCTGGAGAAGAGAAGGCTGCAGGGAGACCTTACAGCAGCCTTCCAGTACCTAAAGGGGGCCTACAGGAAAGATGAAGGGAAACTCTTTAGCAAGGCTTGTTTTAATAGGACAAACGATAATGGTTTTAAACTAGAGGGAAGTACATTTACACTAGATAAAAGGAAGAAATTCTTTATTGTGAGAGTGATGAGGCACTGGAAGAGATTGCCCAGAGAAGTTGTGGATGCCCCATCCCTGGAAACATTCAAGGCCAGGTTGGATGCAACTTAGAGCGATCTGGTCTAGTGGAAAGTGTTTCTGCCCAGGGCAGGTGGGTTGGAACTAGATGATCTTTAAGATCTCTTCTAACGCAAGCCATTCTATGATTCTATGAAGATAGTTCCTTTTCAAGAGTTGGCATAGCAAGTGAATGATGTGATAACAACACTTTGGATCATAGTTAAAGATTTCAGTGCATTAGAGAAGTATTTTCATGCTGATTATCATAAAGTAAATATCCATAATAGAAAGAAAAGTAAGAGAGTTGGTCCCTATTTATTTTTAAAACATGGTTATTCTTTCTTTTTCTTGCCAACTGTTACATATCCTTCTATTCTTTTTATAAAATGTTCTTATAAATAAATTGAAAAGAGATAGCAAAAGAAACCAGTATAGCAAAGTTTGCCAGCCTTTGGGCTGGGTCCAGTAGATAATGTTGGTGCCCACATGTTTTCTGAAATGGAATCAAACATCATGACTTGGAATTGAAAGCTAAAGGGCAAGTTAGTATCTTTAGAGTACGAAATCAAAGCCACTCAAATGGTGCAATGGCAGGACTTTCAGTTACTTAAATATAGAATCTCAAACTCTGCTTCCTTTCACAGTTGAACTGCTCTTATCAGAGTAGACGGTTCTGTGTAGCTGGAAGCCAGAGAGTGAAATCTCTTATGGAGTAGCTGCCTCACAGGCTGGTGGAGTTTTTTTTGTTGTTCTTGATTTTATTCTGGGGTTGTGATATTTGGTTGGTTGAGTGTCATAGTCCCACTCAGGACCAGACCACACAGTCTCTCTCTCACTCCCCTCTCCCACCAAGGGAATAGGGAGAGATAATATATAAGAAAAAAAAGGCTCGAGGTTTTAGATAAGTACAGGGAGAAATCCTCAAAATTACCATAATGGGAAAAACAGACTCAACTTGGGAAAACTATTTGTTTATTAATAAAACCAAAGAAGAATAATGACAAAGAGAACAAGGTAACTTTCCCCTACCCCTCCCTCTTCCCGAGCTTAACATTATCTCTACCTCCTTCCCCCCCAACTTGAGCAGCACAGGGGGAAGAGGGAATGGGGGTCACGGTCAGTTTATCACTTGTTGCTTTATGCTGCTTCTTCCTCCTCCAGGGAAGAAGTCCTCACATTCCTCCCCTGCTCCATCATGGGCTCCCCCCACAGGCTACAGTCCTTCATGAAACTGGCATGGATCATTTTTTCCACGGGGTGCAATCCCTCCAGAATGGCTGCCCCAGCATGGGCCCTCCATAGGCGACATCCTTCTTCAGGCATCCACCTTCCCCGGCGTGGGGTCCTCCACGGGCGGGCTTCAGGTGGATCTCTGCTCCTCCATGGACCTCCATGGGCTGCAGGGGGCCAGCCTGCTCCACCATGGGCTGCACCACAGGCTGCAGGGGAATCTCTGCCAGGAGCCGCGTTACTCCTCCCCCTCCTTCTTCACTGACCTTGGCATTCCTCTCACAAAAAATTCTTCACAATAGACAGGCAGATACCTTTCAGGTTCTCTTCACATCTCATCTCCTCTCCACTTCTTGCAGGTGGGCTGGGCTGAGTCAGGCCCACATGGCCGGCTGGCGGGAGGCCAGAGGGTGAGGGCCCCAAGGCCCACAAGACTCACATCTCCCCCTCTCTGCCCCCACTTCAGCTTCTTCACATCTTCAGTTCTTTTTTTTTTTTTTTTCTGTTTTTCCCCTTCTTAAATACATTATCGCAGAGACATTATAATGGAACATTCTGCTACCAATTGGCTTAGCCTTGGCCAGCAGCGGCTCCACCCTAGGCCCGGCCAAGTCCACTGAATAAAGGGGAAACAACTTCTAGCAGCTTCTTACAGAAGCTGCCACTGTTGCCCCCTCACTAAATAAAACTAGGACATTGGGTTTTGTTGTCTTTTTTTTTTTTTTTTCCCCTGACATTTCTTCTTTTCTTTCTGAATGGCCCAGGGCTGAATCTTCTTTTAGTAGTTCAAAATTTAGTCACTAGGGGACTCCTCCAGCAGATAGTAGAAATATATTAGTATTCCTCAATATACAGAGAAGAATGAACTTTGCTTTCTGTTTTCTCCAAAGGTTTTCTGCCAGTAAACTGCCATTCATGAGACAGTACAATATCTTCATCCTCTGTTGGCTTAGATCTCCAAGGAGAAAAACCAAAACATAAAACAACAAAAGATCTGGATAAACTCATTCCAGGTCTGCTCACACTTTAGCAAAGACGTACTGTGTGATAGCTCTGAAGAGATAAGTCCAGAGAGGTAAGTGAATATACAGAATAG
The DNA here is from genome assembly GCA_009806455.1 of Tetrax tetrax. Lineage (NCBI taxonomy): Eukaryota > Metazoa > Chordata > Aves > Otidiformes > Otididae > Tetrax > Tetrax tetrax. Next base: position 114,173 of record WHYT01017244.1, read on the forward strand.
AAAGATCCTCAGGCACAATGCTTTTTGGAATTTTCTCTTGGCTGATTTTCTGACCTAGCGCTCAACATTGTGATTTTTATGTCTCTGTGTTGACAACTAAATACTTCCAAGTAGGAGACTGAAGTATCCAAGGCCCCACTGAAAAGCAGTAGAGTCACCTACATGACTACACCACATTACTCCCCAACCGTCTGACTTCTCATTCTCAACTCTTCTATTCTGGCTCATACTGTTCTTGCAAAAGTGCTTCTGCTGCCCTAACTTGGCTCAGAGAAAAGATCCAGAGGGAAAGATGAAGAAGGGGAAGATGAAGAAATTCTTATAACTAATAACTCTACCTACCTGTGCATTTCTACTTAAATTATTTTCCAGATAGTTTCTCTGAAACTACAGATCTAAGCTAGCGCAGAATAAGCAGAAAAAGCTGGACAATTTGGTTCTCTTTACACTGGCATCACTGTTGAAAAGTCTTTCAAGAAGCTAAAAATCTAAACTACTTTTCTAAGTACCATGCCTGAGGTTGCCCACAAAACTTTTATTTATAACAGGAGATTTTCCCTTTCTTACAAAGTATGTACCAAGTTTCCTGATGGGCTGGTCCTATCTCCCTCTTTTTTTTTTACCCGGTTTTCCAACTTTTTACTTTGTAGGATAAAATTTTTGTATTACCTTTCTTGTCAGAACAGCAGATGGCAGATTTTTATAGTAACTTAATTTGTTTGGCAGGGTGAGGGAAAATAACATAATATTATTTTTCCATTATACAATTCTTTCCCTCCCTTTTCCTTTAAATAATCCTCTGGGTAAAAAGGTACAGAGTCACAAAATTAAATTTGGCCTAAGAATAGTTCTCACTGAAAAGTAACCTTTAGTTGATTAAATACAAAACGAGTTTATCATACTTTGGAAATAGTATTCTGAGTACATAAAACAGAAAGATTCAGAGTTCCTCATAGTATCAGTTTGGTTCTGCTGTTCTTTTTTACTGTAAACAGCACAAAATGAACATCTTTATTACGAGATATATTTTTAGAGGCAATAAAGTATAATAATAACATTTTACAGCATTTTGTATCTTAAATATTACAAAAATAGATACTTTAGGTATCAATATTGCTTGAAAAAGTAATGCGTTTTTGAAAGATCAGTTTTTCTAGGGTTTTTTTTTTTTTTTTTTTTTTCTCTAAGAGCTGCTAAATAACTGCTTTCTGGTATTTGAAGCTTTCCAAACAGAAGTACAGGAATAACCACCTTAATAGATACAACAAATCTACATGAGATAATTCTAGTAATTTAACTGATTTATTGAAGAAGATTTTGCATTAATTGAATTCTGATGGTAAACTATCTATTTTCAGTCTACATACATTCTCACCACCAAAGGTCGGTCCATTTCGGTCACCTTAAGACATCTATATTGCATGTATTTATCTCAGAGCTAATTTGAAGCTTGGTTTTATAGCAAAGGAAGTAAAATCACACTTTAAAGTTACAGTTAATTTTATCGTATGGCAGATGCTTAAATCTGAATCTCCAAACTCTATAGAGTAACCTGTTTCTCTCTAGGAAGTTAAAAGGAAGTCTAGATGAGAAGATCAGAAGTATATGTTCATGTGATGTGATAGCTTCAATCATGTTATACCAAGAAATATTTCTACCTTTTCTTACTCACCGAGGACCTATCATAATTTCCCAAGATCAGTTAATCTAAAGTCAAATAATTTGAAGTGAGATCCCTTGAAGCAGTTTAAAAGCCAGCTTTGTAAGCTTGCATAAGTTTGAGCTGTACCATTAGAGATATTCTAGGATAAACTACACACATGTGAAATGGGAGAAAGATTTGGAGGTTGTTCAAACTAGATGTAGGAAGTGTATTGAGTTAATTAATTATAAACCAATTTGGCAATTAGATATCTTCCAGAAAATTATCATATTTTTAGACTTGTTCTGACTAGCTTTCCTTACTAGCAGAAGAATGTAACTAATAATTTTATTTTTTCAGCCTTTGAATTTTCAAATAAGAGTATGTCAGAGGTTACAGAAAACATCAACTCCGCACCAACCTCTGGAAAAATATTTTGACAGCCAGCTGGAGGAATGTTTGCACAGCATACAAAATGTTTTTTATATTCTGTTGACCAGTAGCTTAGGCACCAGTGTCAGCCTGACCCACAGTGGAGCGGCACAATGTTGTTCTGAGTTGTGTCCTCTTAGCCATTTAAACAATATTTGATTGTGTGTGAATGACATAGTTTTAGATGGAATAGTGAGGTGAGCTCAGCTGGGTTGCAGCATTGCTCAGGTAAAGTGATGTAATACAGAGGACTATGACTGGTTAAGGCAGCAGGGTGGTGGTAGGGGACAATATGCAACAGAAATATTGCATGGGGTAGGCTACAGGTAAAGACACTAGAGACTCTCCTTCTGATAAACTCTTCTCTCCTTTCTCATGTCCTTTCTCATAAAATCTCTATGGATTTTAAGTCATAATTCTAATATCAGCACAGAATTCAAGTTTGCTACATGGTTACAATTGTAGTGTAGCTGAGTCGTCTTTGCATGCATACCTAGAGCACTTAGTAATCATTGCCCTGGGTGGTCTAGAAACTTCTCTGAGACAATAAATTGAGTTGAGAGAAGTAATTAACTGAAGTCCTAACCATCTTCACAGAAAAGTGTTTGACTTAGTGTTCCAGGAGTTCTCAAGGTGTAGATTTTAGTCAGCCTTGGAGATACCCCCAGGCAGTCACTTCTCTGCATAGTCTCACTGATAGGTGTTCTTTATGTACTTAAATGTCCTGGGAGAAGAATTTGACCATCTCAGGGACTTCTAGAGGTTGTTTTTTCTGCAGAATTGCCTTAACTGTGCATAAATTAAATATTTGTAAACAGTCAGAAAAGGACACTTAGGACAGACTGTTGCAGCATTTAAAATACATTAGGCCATGGAGTAGCTGGGATATGGTTTGCATGTAGTTAAGTTAGTTAACAGAAACAAATCATGCATAAATCAGAGAAGTCACAGTTTGTATGGGCCAACTGGTTATAAGAATTCACCAGAGCAAGCAATTCAGGGAATCTCATCAGACTTAGCCAGAGAGTCCTTTTGTTGACACTTGTAATGGAGACTACAGTCACCAATCAGACAGTAAATGACCACCCTGTATCAAAGATTTGATTCACCTCCTGAGTGTTATCCTTTGTAAAAGATGCAATACCTTGATATTATAACAAATGCTCTATCCACATGTTTTTGTGCCATATCACGTCATCCTTGTATAACAACTAACACCAGTTCAAAAGTGTTGGCCACGTCTTGCAGTGAGTGAGCAGCAGGCATAGCTTCACAGACAGCAAATTATTCTAGGATGGCTGTGGCAGTATATGTCTCGCAGAACTGTCCTTTTCCTGCCATGCAACTCCCTTCCTTAACTTTGCTTGCAGCATTGCATCCTTTACTAATGGCAACAACTTCCTACGGATCCTTCATCATAGTATCAATGCCTTTACTAAAAACCCAACATATCTTGTATGCTTTGATTGTAATTATGCCAGATGAGAGTCTATCAAAACTTCTCAGAAAAGATTGTGCTTCATTCAATCATCTTTCCTGAATTCACTTTTAAACTTATACTGCACTCTGATTACCTTGCACAGTTTGACCCTAGAATGTGAAGACAAAGGCAAAATGTATTTTAACTCTAATACACATTGGACAGTTTCCTAAAATTCCCATTACATAATATAAATAGAGATGTGCTGTTTAGTCAGCTTTTACTGTTTGAGAGTCACTGAATCTGAATGAAAATTCATTGGCAGGTATTGTATTTGGTGTGTTTGCCTATGGCAACTCTTCATATCCTTATTATGGAGCAGGCATCTAATCTGCTTAGCCTGATCCAGACTATAAATTTGCTGCTTGATTAAATTCTGGTTTTAGTGTTGACGATATCCCTGAGATCATCAACATCATAAGATAACAGCCAAGAATTGATTAACTAAATGGAGATATGAGAACAGTGAACGTCAGGACAAGCAAAGATATGTAAATTAGTGACATGATACCCCAAGAAACAGAGATGGGAAATAAGCTTTCATGAAAGAATGATTCAGATAAAAAGGACTAAAGGTTTGAAAGTGACTGCTATACTGACCTATTCTTCTCCTGTTTTATTTAAATTCAGGCAATCTATGGTATGTATCTGGTTACAGGAAAGGATTTCTGAGCCCAGAGAGGCAATTGACTGCTTCACATAATCAGGTTTCCAATAGCAGCTGGTCTCTGAGATGAATCAAAGATAAATTAGAAAATTTGATGCTTCCTTCCCTCCCCACTCCGACATGTGTGTAGATCCTGTATCAAAAAAATGCTAACTTACAAAATACTTCACAAAGTATTGTGTACTGACACAAAACTAATTCAAAAGAGGGGAAAACCTCCAGTGTTTATTATTTTCTCTTTTCTCTTCTTTCTATTGAATTTCTTCTACCTTCAGTTTTATTCAATGAACTAACACTTTGTGATAAATTATTAAACTAGGTAATTTTAACTTAGGTTGGTCATAGCTACGGAAGAAACAGCAACTGACACTTTTCCATCCTTTGTATCATTAGTCTAACTAGGCAACAAGTTATGGTTTGATCACCAGCTCTCCAATTCACCTAGTTTACTACTACAGAGGTTTTCAGATGTACCTATATTCCACTATAGTATTGGCAATGAAACATAAAGGAAATTAGGGGTTTGAGCTTCTGAAAGCAGCAGCAGCAAAAGAACAATCCTTTCTTACTTTTTAATCTCAAGGATTAAGTGATCCTTGTGAATTACAATCATGACTTTGAGACACAATGTCAAGCTTTGCAGCAGTCATTTTGGAGAATACAGAGCAAGTGAGGCAATATTTCACTTCCTGGAGAGACCAAATGGTAGAGAAGACTAAGATCTGTTTGCCTCCCTGAAATTCAGTTTTCAAAATTGCCTTGCTTATTTTTTCGAAAATTCCTGACTGGAAGGTTGGGGTTGTTTCTTTACCAGTAAAAGAACTTAGGTCTCGGTCCAGCAACTTTAAACTCTTAAAGGCAACAGCCTCTAGTGAATAATTATTGTTGGTAATGTAGAAGAAATTAATAAGTAAGGTCCTAAACGTTTAGTATGTATTCATAGAATCATAGAAACATAGAATCATAGAGTGTTTTCAGTTGGAAGGGACCTTCAGAGATCAACTAGTTGAACATCCTGCCATGAGCAGGGACACCTTTCACTAGATCAGGTTGCTCAAAGCCCTTTCAAACCTGACCTTGAACACTTCCAGGGATGGGGCATCCACATCTTCTCAAGACAATTTGTTCCAGTGTCATCATAAAGATGTTTTCCTTATGCCCAATCCAAAGCTATCCACTTTCAGTTTTAAAATGTTCCTTCTTGTCTTGTCAGTACAGACCCTAGTAATAAAGGCGCTCTCCATCTTTTTTATGCACTCCCTTTAAGTATTGAAAGGCAACAATAAGGTCTCCCCAGAGTCTTCTCTTCTCCAAACTGAAAATGTAAATTCAACCTTTCTTCATAACAGATTTGTTCTAACCTGACAATTTTCATGGCTCTCCTGTGTACCTGCACCAAGAGGCCCATGTCTGTCTTGTGCTGGGGACCCCAGAGCTGGACGTAGTACTCCAGGTGGGGTCTCATGAAAGCAGAGTAGAGAGGGAGAATCACCTCCCTCAACCTGCTGGACACACTTCTTTTGATGCAGCCTAGGATATGGTTGACTTTCTGGGCTATAAGCTTGTATTACAATGAAGGACCCAACATGTTCTTTCACCTTCAGAAAGCCACGTTTAAAAAAAAAAAAAAATTAATAAATAAATACATAAACACAGAATTTTCAATATTGACAATTATAAGTATATTCCTTTAAATTACACCTCACTTAAAGCTTTGGCAGAAAACTCAGTGACTAGAGAGTGGAACTCTAAAAAAAATCAGAAGATTGTTAATAACCAATTTTAGTTTATTTGACTAAACTTATTTCACCGGTTTTGGGGGTTTTTTTTGGCTTCCTTGAATACAGTTGGGGTTTTTTTGTCTTTTTTTTGAATAAAGCTTTTTGTAACCAAGCAGTACTCTATAGCAAGTTGCCTATGCTAAAACAGCTAAGCGCCACTACGTAAGGTGTGGATTTTTAGCCAGAGGATTGGTATTTGGTGGACATGTCCATTAGTGCATTAACAAAGACTTTAATAGACTGTATTCATTTTGACACAGCTATCTTGAAGGTTTGCTAAATTTATCTCATTTCTGCACTTGTTTATTTGAGTAACTTCAAGGATTTGACTTGAGTTTATGTGTCAGTAATTTTGCATCTCATTGGACAAATACTGGATTGGGTGAGAACTCTTTAGAAAGCATATAAACCACGCTATGTTAGAAAAATACAGAAGCGCATCGTTGATAACTGTATTTTTATTTTTCCTTTACCAGGAATTAGAATATTTATGCCTCAGATCTAGTGTTTGCTGATTTAGCAAGGCTGACACTGGATGTTTTTATCAGTGACAGGTACTTTAATATTTTAAGTTCCTACACTTTTATTTTTGCCTTCCGTCTTCTTCTGAGAATTATGGTTTTCTAAGGTGAGGAAAATATACTAGTGTTCCTCTTTTCATTCATATATCAATTTAATTGATGCTCCGGAACTATCTGCTATTATACACGCAGAGGGAGTTGATTACTTAAAGCATACCAGCTCCTAGAGTATTATTCTATTTTTGTTTTGAATTTTTCATTGATGAAATAGTAATTCTTATAGTCATACATATAAATCAAGTTTTTAAGTTAATTCTGTAGCTGTTCTTATCTGTTTTTTTTTCTTTCTTTTTTTTTCTTTTATTTTGCTTAATTAAACTACCTTTCAAAAGTGATGTCTAAGCAAATTATAATATAACAATACAGAATTATAGAAATATAGAATAGTTTGAGTTGGAAGGGACCTTTAAAGGTCGTCTAGTCCAACCCCTCTACCCAGAATTTATTCTCATAGGCAGAATACAAAGAAGACAACTTCCTTTTCCCTCTATGTGCTTTTTATTCTTTTTATTGAGATTCCTTTCCTATTAGCCTGTACATACAAAACCTACAGCCTGGGGAATGGATGCTGCATTTAATTTAACTCATATTTGGCTGTAATCAAATTGTTTTTATCATGGTTTGTTTGATAGTAGTGTACACTGTGTTAGTATGTGCCCTTCCAAAGGTCTTTAAAGCTCTTTGTACATACTTAGAAGCTATTTTCATGAGCAAGGTTAGGACTATGTTCTTTTCCCAAGGCCAAGTGTCAGAGACTGTCTGTATCCATTTATATTATAATTGATGCTCGATCATATCTGTGGTCCTTGTGATACTCTGTGGAACTAAATATTTTTTTTGCTAACTTCTACCTTTCTGGATGTGTTTCTTTCAGTTAAGTGTCTGAAATAATGTTAGGACTGTATTGTAGTCCATCACAGTGGTTGCAGGCATTACATGTGAATAGGCAGAGGATGGAAGGCCTGTGGGAGTTAGAGAACATAATGCTAACCAGAATATGGTATCGAAGGGGCACATAGGGTACAGGATGCCTTGCACTTTACAAGCTTGTCCATGATGACTTTCGATGACCTAAACTGAAAAAAAATTCAAGAATTATGAAAACCTTAAAAACATAGAGATGGTTACTGGTCTAGTGACCTAGCTTGTTTATTGGACCTGGTTTTGCCTCAATGTAGAGATTTATCTTGATGCCTATTGGAAGAAATCAAACTAACATATACAATTTTTTTTTTAATGTCAACATCTTTAAAAAAATGGACGTTAGACAGTTTTGAAATAAGCAGATGAAACTTTTCTCCATTATTTTATTATAATATACATCCCTACTATTTTTTATGTCTTATCCATACTACATCATATAGCATGCAGGTGCCTGGACAAAATGCAAGTGAAATTTTTAATGAGCTTTTAGGTTATCCTTATAGAATCTCAGTGCACCTGCCTAATGTATTTCCCGCATTATCAGGTCAGCCTTGACAATATTATATGGCTGCAGACATAAGTTCTTAGTTTAGTCATCCTTTCTTTGTGCTTGTGAAATAGTGGTACTATTATATTTTTGGAACCATTTTTACATCTGTTACAATAGCTTCCTCTGGACCATGTTTTCTGAACTTAATTAAGAGAATGTCATGTGAGACAGCATCACAAACTGCACCAAAGTCAAGATATGACATCTTTTTTGTCTTTTGCCTCAAGGCCTGTTCCTGTGTCATGAGAGGAAATTAGATTGATTTGGCACAGTTTGTTGACAAACTCATGATGGCTGTAGGTGTTACATACCCTTGTGTAGGACATTAGCATAAAATAAAAAATGGAAAGTATAGAGGGAAAAAGAGTTATCTGGGTATGGACATTTTTTCTTCCAAGCTGAGGGGGGACATTGATTTTCAGTCTTGTGGTGGTTTACCCCTCGTCACCACAAAGTTTCATGCTCACCCTCCCCCTACCCAGCGGGATGGGGCAGAAAAATTGGGAAGAAAGAAAAACTTGTGGGTTGAGATAAAGACAGTTTACTGAAATAGCAAAGGAAAACTACAATAATAACAGGATATAAGGGTATTAATATATACAAAATGAACAATGTATGATTTTCTCACCACCTGATGTCCGAATGGAGTGTTTCAGTCTTTCTGAACCCTGTGATTTTCTTTGTCCATTTGGGATACATATTTTCAGATTCAAACCAGCTATTTGGAAAAGCTTCTTGATTTCAGGTGCAGTAGAAATATATATTCTTGTTCTGGTTTTGTTTGGTGAGAGGGGGCCTAAGATGGTAGCTTCTGTAGGAAACTGCTAGAAGTCGCTCCCCTTTGTTCAGTGGACTCAGACAGACCTAGGGCAGACCTGCTGCTGGCCAAGGCCGAGCCAATTGGTAGCAGAATGTCCTGTGATAACTCCTCTGTGATAACATATTTGAGAAGCGGAAAACAGGAAAAAAAAAAAAAAGAAAAGAGGAGAAGATGTGAAGCAGCGGAGCAGGGGCAGAGAGGGGGAGGCACCTTGGCCTTGCGGCCCACTCTCTGGCCTCCTGCTGGGCAGCCGACTGGGCCCAACTCGGCTCAGCCCGGCTGCAAGAAGTTGAGAGGAGATGAGAAGTGAATAAGATGTAAAAAGGATCCTGAGAGGCATCTGCCAGCCTGTTGTGAGGAACGGTTGCAGACACCAAGGTCAATGGAGAAGGAGGGGGAGGGGTAATGCGGCTTCTGGCCAAGGTTCCCCTGCAGTCTGTGGTGACGACCATGGTGAAGCGGATTGTCCCTCTGCAGCCCGTGGAGGTACACAGAGCAGCAGAGGTCCACCTGCAGCCCGTGGAGGATCCCATCTTGGGGCAGGCAGATGCCTGAAGGAGGCTGTGGCCCATGGAGGACCCACTGGGGCAGCTATTCTGGAGGGACCGGACCCCGTGGAAGAGATGACCCATGCCGGAGCAGTTGCATGAAGGACTATGGCCCATGGGAGGGACCCCAGAGGTGGAATGTGAGGTGTTCTTCCCACGACGATGAAGCAGCGGTGCAAAACATCGTGTGATGAACTGACTGCTACCCCCATTCCCTCTTCCCCCCTGTGCCACTCAGGAGGGGAAGGTAGTAGAGATAATGTTAAGCCTGGGAAGAGGGAGGGGTGGGGGGAGGTTATCTTGTTTCTCTGTCTCATTCTCCTGCTAGTTTTAGAAATAAATGAATAGTTTTCCCCAAGTCGAGTCTGTTTTGCCCATGGTGGTAAATTTTAGGATTTCTCCCATCCTTATCTCAAACCTCGAGCCATTTTTCCTTATATCATCTCCCCCTATTCTCTCCGAGGGTGAGGGGAGTGAGAGAGTGACTGCATAGTCTGGTCCCGATTGGGGCTGAACTACGACAATTCTTTAAAATTAATATCCACTCTTTCTCATTGGTCAGTTGCATCTGGTGCTACAGGGAGAATTTGCAAGAATTGGTTCCACAGGGAGACCAGTGCTTAAACAACTGGTAGATTCAGATCTGATATAAGGAAAAAAGAAATTACAGTAAGAGTGGTGGAACACTGGAATAAGTTGCCCAGAGAGGTGGTGGATGCCCCATCCATGGAAACACTCAAGGCCAGGTTGGATGAGGCTCTGAGCAACCTGATCTAGTCAGGAATGTCCCTGCTTCTTGCAGGGGGGTTGGACTAGATGACCTTTAAAGGTCCCTTCCAACCCAAACCATTCTATGATTCTATAATTCTATAATCTCTTAAAATAAAAAATCTATCTCATAAGAATTTACTTCTATTCTATAGGAAATATCTGATTTTTTTATTGTGTTAAAGTTTGGAGAACCATGACTGATTGGAACATGGAAGAAAAACGGTAGGGTATATGTTTGAATTTTTGAGCTCAGACTACTCCTCAGGCAGTAATACTACATTTATCATACACAATCCAGATTAAAGCTATGATTTTATGACCTTTAAAAAATTTATGTAGAACTACAGTGCAGAAGATAGATTGAACTGCTTTTTATGCAAAGGAAGTATTAGGACTAAGAGTAAGAAATGTCTCTTCGCTGCAAACTGCTTGGCTTGCAGTATTTCCTGAATTATGTTAGTGTCCTTTCCCTGTAAGCACTCACCTGGTTACTTAGGCAATTGTTTTGTTTGTCTTCAGACCTGATCTACTTAAAAGGAACTAAGAACCATTTTGGATGTTAATAAGATTTTCTAGGAATGTATTTGCTTGATTATTCAACCTCTGTTATACTAAAAGTCATGAAATGGTCACAAAAAAAAAATTGTGAAGTTTCTTTTAAAGATTAGTGATTTCAAATGGTGATTTTATTTTCTTTTTAGTAAGATGTATTTATTATATACAGTGATACTACTATGACTTTGTAAAGCCAAGCAAAACATACAGGAAAATATATAGTAGAAAGAAAGCCTCATAATAACATTACCTGTTCCTTCTATTTTCACATTTTTTTATGGAAAGTTTAGATTCCATAGCAGAATGTGTTATAGCCCAGATAGTTCGATAATAGGATTGCAAGATAATACTCCTTTAGATCAATTGAAAGGCACTAACAGATTTCAGCAGGCCTCAGTCTCTAAATAATAGCTTTCTAATTCCAAGATTATTTGAGCAAGACTTATGAGATTCACATAAAATAACTTTTCACTTTAAAAAGAGTTTCCTACAGATTAAAAAAAAAACAAAAACACAAAACCAAAATCAAACAAACGAGAAAATCAAAATACACTAACAAAAAAAACCCCACAAAATTTTATGGAAATTTGTCAACATATTTCTAGGGTTCTATTTTGGCATTTTTGATGCTTATTGCAAGGGAACAAAATCTACCTGACTAAACAGACAAACAAGATTCTGACTACGTACGTCTAAAATATGGACAATTACTAGTCACACTAGGATTGATGTTTGTAGTCAACACAGAGAGATAGGCATCTTAAGAGCATGACTCATGCAACTTATATAGAAATAAATAATGTCCTAGAGTTTTCTGTTTCTCATCTCTTACTATGAATGAAATCCAGACAGGTAGATGTGGACCTGTACATATGTGAATACACACATATATGTATATGTTTGGATAAATCCTCCAGGAACTTCCAGGCAAGCAAGAAAAATACATAATATTCCATTCATTATATTGGAAGGCAGAGCCATGTCCAGGTCCTTAATGTTGAACTAGCACAGGCTCCATTTGTGTAGCCACAGTGAGATCTGCACAGCACTCCACTCTTTTGCTTCACCCTTCTGCTCATCTGTGCTTGGTGTATTCTTTTTTTCTT
>WHYT01017244.1:126716-183951 GCA_009806455.1 Tetrax tetrax
GATCGTTACTGAAAAGCTTTTTTTTTTTTTTTAATTTTTGTTTCAGTTTGCAGATTTTGTGGGTCACAGTATGGGATCATAATGTCAAACTCACTCTGTAACAGACTCTGGCTCATTGGCTCATTGGCTCATTGGCTATGTCTCTGACTTTTATGACTTAATTAGTTGTTGTGTGTGAACCACTTAATAGTAAAGCTAACTTTTGCTCTTCATTCCCTCAATTGATCTTTTTTTTTGAGCAATTATCTCAGCTTTTACTGTACTTGGATCTTGTCATATATTAACATCATCAATCATTAGAAATGTTAAAAGGTGCCTTACTTCTTTTTAATAAATACTAAATTATAAACGTGGACAAAGATGCACCTAAATAATTTTAAAGCAAAGACAGTAACATAATAAAGTTTCTGGAGACCTTTAAAAAGTTAGATTAGTCTTTGAGATGTGAATTTTTGAGTGAATCTGGGAAAAAGTTTGTGAAAGAGAAGATTGATATAGTTTCACAGAAATGCAATTATTCAACATGGCATTAGTCATTAGACTCATCATTAGTCCTGATGAGACAGATTTTAAATACTGGCCTTCTCTTCTTTATAAGAGAATTTTCTGAAGACATTTATTTTAAAGATTAAAACAGAATTGATGACAACATAGAACTGTAATCAAGGTGATTCTACACTGAAATTATTGTCATCTCTTAATGGTACAAGACCTCTTTTTGTAAGGTGAGTTCAGATCGAAAGGTAAACAGAGAACAACTGTGGTAGAAGAGCAGAAATACTGCAGATTGACGCATCAAATTAGGGGCCACAGACATAGTGTGTCAGAAGTTTCGTTTGTTGTTTGAAGCAACAACATTTTAGATATTACTAACAATTTAGAAATTACTAAAAAAAGTATTGTCAGAAAGGAAAGTGCTTTTTCCAGCTGAGCTATGCAAGACATTGCTCTATTAACAGATTTCTAGCTGAATTCAAGGCTTCAGTCATTACTAAGACTAGCAGTTACCATAGTACCTATTGCTCTGAGTGGCAACAACTATTTAGCCTTACTGATCCATACACAGATCTGAGAAAGCACATTATCTCTATTTCTTAGCCACTTGATATCACATAATTTCATACTCCCTAGAGAACTTGATATGGAGTGGTGGTGAAGCTTGCATAGTTGTTTTACATGTTGAAAAGTTTGAGAAATAAGTGTTGCCTGCAGATAAATGGAAGCTGGGACAACAGCAATAATTGTTCATGGAGATATATTTTCACTGAAATGAGATGGCAATAGCCCCAGAAAGAAGGGACATGAAAGGGTAGAATAAAAGGGTTTAATAGAAAACAAGAAGGAGTTAATTTGTCTGTGTGTTTGAAAATCACGACATAACAATTTCATACAGAAAATCTCTGGAGAACATCTAGTCCAACCTCCTGCTCAGAGAAGGAGCAGGTAAGGCAGGTTGCTCAGGGCTGTGTCCGGTCTTCTTTACATCCCCCATCAGTCTTTTATGCATATGGATAAGATCCCTCTGAGCCTTTACTTCTCCAGACTGAAATATCCCATCTCTCTCAGCCTCTCCCCATATGTCAGATGCTCCAGTCCTTTATTCATCTTTGTGGCTCTTCATTGGATTCACTTTGATAGATCCATGTCTTTCTTGTACCGAATGATGGGACAGCATTTTTCTGTTTGCATCAAGCAGATAGTTGAGGAAAAGAAATATAGCAGAAGAAAGCTGCCAAAAATGACAGATTTAACAAAGCAGAGACTGTTATTGGCTTGTAGCAGTATTATGACAGAACTGCAGTTATACTAAGGTATTTACAGTAGGTGAGTGTCTAGGGAAAACTGGTGATCCACAGTAAAAAGTTGAAAAATATTTCTTCTATATTTAAAATGCCTGAGTGTTTCTGTACAAGTTTATTATTGTAAACAAATCCATCTATTACTAAGCAAATATCAAGTCAAGCAAAATATAAAATAACAGTTCTTAGTGATAAAATGAAATTTGATTAATAATGTGAAAGCCAGCTCTTGTCAGTGGTTCCCTCTTTATTTATTTCTTAACTGAAATTTATCTCCTTTGCTCAAAAACTGTAGGCACCTCACAAACATTTTGTCTATAATGAAATTATTTAACCTGTATCTGGAACTATCAATGTTTCAACTTGAACACCCTTTTGTCTCTTACTGCCTTATCTGCAGATGAGAGAACCATAACAGCAGAACACAACATTAAATGGAGCTGATCTGCATGAATCTCTGTCCTTAACTTTCTCTCTTCCAGCTCTATGGACTTCAGGGGGAAACAAAAAAATAACGACTGGACCAACAGCTTTTGTCCTCTGCAATCTAGTATCTTGTAGAGATTAATAGTAAAAAAAAAGCAGACCAAATAACCAAGGCAACTGGAACTTCAAACACAATCGACTTCCACAAAAATATGTATCTATATGCACACTTACATGAAGACTGTCGTATATTTGAAATACATATTTTTTCTTTTTTTTTTCTTTTTTTTTTTTTTTTTTTCCATTTGTGTCCCAGGTTAGTTCTAAGCTCCTTATGTCTAATTCTGATCTATATTATTTTTTACAGAGCTCAGAGAAATGATACTAGACTTCCAATACAACATGAGATCAGAATTGGGAACAGTATCTTTTATATATTAATTGGTGAAGTTTAAGAAACTACTGTAATGCTATGCAATCCAGATTTTAAGTCTTTATACTTTAAGTCTCAGATCCATGCAAAATATTTAATTCAATCTTCCTTTGTATTTCTTCCCAGAATAATAAAAAAAATCAAGTGTCATTTCTATTTCTCTTGTAATCCTTAATTCTGTGTAGAAACACAGCATGTTGCTGGTACTTTAAATGTATATTTTAATTAAAAGTTTCAGTTAAGAGACAGACCCTTCAAGACAACTTTATGTTAAATTTTCATGAAGTATAAACAACTTTTTAAAAAATAAATTAGTGGGAATCTAAATAGCATTTTTAAACTTGATACATATCTAAATCAATTAGGGGTTGAATTTTATTGAAAGCAACTCACATCTTGCCAAGCTGCTCTAAGAAGTGATTTTAAACTAACAGGTTGTTTATTAAAGGCCAACATCTATGATCTTTTACCTATTCATATAAGTGAGGGATGTGATACCAGTTTCCAAAGAAAAGGAAGAAAGTGCTGAACGCTTTCCTGACTTGCCAGAGCTTTCTGCTTATCAAAAGAAACGAAAATAATATTTTTTTTTTTGCTATCTAAACAGATTAGGTTGGTACCAGAAGCTATTTATGTTCAATTATACTGCCTGATTTATTTAGTGAGTGGGCAGATTTTGGTAATTTGTTTAATAACATAGTAGAACAATGTTTATTTCATGATATAATTAAAAAGGTTGGATTGTAATGTAATAAACTACTCAGTGCATGCCAGTAATGACATTACATAATTAGGGATTTCTACATATTTCTGTGTATTCAGCTACATCAGTGTTGGAAAGAGTTCCAGATAGGCACTTGAAGAAAACTGGAATGTGAACTTTCAATATGTCAGATAATCCTATTCATGTTTGGGGTTTTGCATGAACGTAAATTCTGAGTAGTTCAGGAAGCTCCCACTTCAAGACAATTTTCACAAATAAAGATAAAATCTCAGGTATGTAACATCGTAGAGAAATGCACTCAGTATACAAATTAACTGCTTATTAATTTTTAATGACTTTCTTGACTTTTATTTTTAAAAGGAAACTTTTGCAACTGTATTAATTCATTCATATTCTATGAGGCTCAGATTTCTCTCATGAAACACGTGCCCTTTAATACTATACAGTCTGATTTCTGATGTTTTGCCTAAAGTTTTGATACTATGACTTGCTCCAATGCTTTTGAAGACTTGTACACTATATATTTTTCAGATTGTTTTTGTGCATATTTATCTTTCCCTCCTTCTTTTGTCTCTCAATAACATAATACAAATTTCTAGCAGATATTTTATCTTACTTTTCTGAATATAAACACTAAAGCTTCGAATATGGGAATAATCCGTCTGTGAAAGATTGGCTTTATACCTATAACAGTTGCCAGTGATATTTTAAACTGTTTTAAATATCCTGGAGTCTGAAATAAGGGAAAGAGGTAGTTGCAGAGAGTGAAAAGGACTCCCTTCAGCCTTCTCTTCTCCAGGCTAAACAGCCCCAGTTACCTCAGACCCTCCTCGTAAGACTTGTGCTCTGGAGCCTTCACCAACTTTGTTGCCTTCCTTTGGACATGTTCCAGCACCTCAACATCATTCTTGTACTGAGGGGCCCAAAACTGAACATAGTATTTGAGGTGAGCAGTCACCAGTGCTGAGCAGTCCTAATGTTTACTCCTTAAGCCTGTCAAGTTCCCTCTGGAAGTCATCCTTTCCCTCAAGCATATCAACTGCACCGCTCAGCTTGGTGTCTTCTGCAAGCTCAGTGAGAGTGCATTTAATCTCACTGTCCATGACATTGATGAAGATATTAAATAATAAGAGTCCCAGTATGGACCCCTGAAGGACACTACTCTACTGGTTTCCATTTGGACACTGAACCATCGACTGTAACTCTTTGGATGTGACCATCCAGCCATTTCCTTATCTATCTAACAGTCCATCTGTCAAACCCATTTCACTCAAATGTAACAGTGGGAATATTGTGGGGGACTGTATCAAAGCCCTTACAGAAGGCCAGGTAGATCACATTTGTATCTGGTCCTTTGTCCACCAATGTAGTCATTCCATTGCAGAAGACCAATAGATCAGTCAGACATATCTTCAATTTGTATAAGCTACAGCTGAAGAAAAAAAAGAAAGAAAGAAGAAGACATGAGTCTGGGCATCAAAACTTCTACAGAATGTTCTTCAGAAATAAAGTCCAGTTGATCTCTGTCATTTTTTCATGTAAAAAAGACTAAAGGTTTAGATCTTTTGCTTAATCATATTTCTAATTTAAATTATATATCATTAAACATTAACAGAAATGATTTGTACTTATATTTAATAAATGAAACATTCATAAATTGTCTGTTATAGTGCAACAGAATAGTACACTCACATATTATAATACATTGTAAAAAAAGACATGTATGCTTGCAAAGTTTTTGATTTGAAAATATGCCTAGTACTCAATAACTTTAATTCTCAATATTAGCTGGTAAATACAACTCCACACATAAAACCTGTGCGTACACAAAAGTTTCTGAGTGAAGGAGGGTAACACAATGGAACCTGTAGGATGGACAGAAATCAAGAAAATAAAGATTATCTGGAAAAAAATGAAAACAATTTTATTTAAAATAAATATCTTCATAATAAAATATATTCCCAAGTATTTCAAAGCATGCTTTCATCAACCAAAGTATACCATTCAGTCATTGCACTTTGTAAGGAAAAATAAGGTATCCATAAAAACCCCCTATTTGTTCAACATAGATAACAGATTTTTGTCTTTGCAACATGAATATATGATAAGAGATTATTCATTTATTTTTTCAGATCAAACAACTGGAAAGAAAATAGAGTAATTTATTTCTCAATCTCTACCCTAACCCCAAGAGAGTGGATAAAAAAATTTATTTTCAAACCACCACTCCCCATCCCCCCTTCATTTTTCTTTTCTTAAATTATTTAATTTAGTAGTTAAAACTAAGCTATTAGTCACACAGCTTTACATTTTTTTTTCCTAAGAATTTCTTCACTTTCTAGACTACTTTGCCTCTTTTACTAAGTAGTTGGATATGACAGTTCACCCAGGCTTCAGCTGTTACTTAGGAGCAAACAGTGAAAGTTCCTGAAAGCTGTTTTTCTGTAGTAGAAACCTCTGGATAATTATTTTCAGATACAATGTATAAAAAAATCAAAACAAAATAAAAGTTGAGAAAACCATACATTTGGCTTCAGCTCCAATACTCTTCAATATTTCTTTGGAGAATTTGGTATGCTTAAATTTCACTCCTAACCTGAACAAAAATATTCAAAGTCTTAAAGTCTCTTGCGAAATATATTCCTTTTTTTTATAGTTCTAATTTGGGTTTTTGAAAACAAAAACTAGTTAATTGTCATTTGCAAATATCTGGATTTGAATTACTTGCACTAAAAAGGGACTTTTTAGTAAAGGTCAGATTAACCATGCATAAAATAAGAATATTTGCTAGATTAAGCTATCCATTCTTTTTCTTCTATACATTTCTCTATGTTGGCTTCACACTTCACAGCTTCCAGTGCTATTGTGCACATCTTCAGTAAGTGGTATTTTCATTTATTAAAAAATACCACCTTGATTTACTTATTTAATACAGTTCATCCTATGCACTAGATGAGGCCTGTGAATGTGAATACCACAAATGAGAACTTTAGCCTTATATACCAATTTACCAACATTTCTGAGGTTTCATTAAAAGTGAGTAGATTATAGAATTATTATTTACTTTAAAAACTTCACCAGCTCAATCCCTGAATTTATGAAGTAGTCTTTTATTGTTTGTCCCCTGTGAATCTATCCTTAGAAAGCTCTGCACTACACACTATGGTTATTTTAAACCTGAAGAGCATCTCCAGGAAGCCAAAACTGACAAAGCAAAGATATAGCAGATCTTTCTATTAAATTACTGGCAAAGCTGATAGTTTTCCCCACTGAGATTCATTTTTTTTTGATCCCTGCATTACAGAATTTTTCAGATGGAATTTTAAACGTTTGTCTGTAGAAAGAGTAAATGTTTCTTGATTCCTTATATGGGCCACTTTCTGTGTATCCAGAAGGTCTTTTAATAATACTTGGCATCTATACAGAGCTTTTCATTAACTGATGGAAAGATAACCATAAAATGTAGAACATGACAATGATATCAGTGACTTGCCATTAAATCTGAAGGATCGTAGGTTCTGAGAGTAGAAATTATTAATTTAACATGTATGCAGCAAGAAAGCCATGGTTGCCTGGAAACGTTCAAGGACCTTGGGTGAGACCTCTCTCTGTAGGCCACATCTCTTCTCCTGCTCTTTGATGAGAAGTCCTGTTTTTGTCCAGAGTTTTATTTGTCTAAAATGTTGATGTGAGATGCTATGGGCACAGCTCAGGAGGAGCTGCAGGGGTTCTGTCTCGCTATCAAAACTAAAACCTAGCAACTTGCATTACACAAAACACAGGCATGAAATGACAGTTTGTAACTCCACAAAACTTAAATGGATTTTCATTAAGTAGAAGTAGTCACTTTTCCCTTAAAAATTTCCAATTTGAAGTACTGGTATTTGATGTCAATACTTATTGAGAGGAAAAAGAACAATAAAGGCACTTCATGTTTCTCTATATGGGTAAGCGTTAATAATATAGAGGCTGTCGTACTTACAAGACTGTGACGTTTCATGTAACAAATTGCTATGAAGAACTGAGGAGGCTATAATAGCTGGATAAAACTACCCCAGTAAATTTTCAGAGGAGTGCCTGTCCTTTTTGCAACACGAGTTGCGACAAGTATAATTTATCCATCATTACTTATCTGCCTAGTGGCATCACTATCTGATCGAAAGCGCAAACTCATTTTAGCCAGAGCAAAGTTGAAGGATTTATTTTGCACAGACAGGTCTGTCTTTCTGAGATGCTTGTGACCCTTTTCAGGATAGGAGGTAATGCAAACTGACGGCATACTCTGGTTGGGAAATCCAGGGTCACTGTACCTACCCCTTGCATTCCTAACTCACAATTTTGAGATCCTATAATCAGCTGCATAGACTGACTGTAAATAGGAAAATCTTCAATATGAGATGAATTCTTTTAATTCCTTCATGGGTTTTAAGTTGATCACCATTCAAATCTTATATTTTATTTACAGAATTGTATACTGAATCAGTACTAACAATTTGAGATAATATTATACCAGCCTCTCTAACTTATTTCTCATTACAATGATCCAGATAGCAGTGCTATTCTGTGCAGTTTATAGATGAAAAAACTACCAGGTATGAAGTACTCTGACTATATGACCACATTCCTATATACTAGAAATAACTTGCCTAACTGCATAGAAAATTGAAAAAAAGCTCCAGTTACCTTAGCAAATAAATGGAAATTTATTTATAACTTTAATGACTCCTTTGGAAACTGCAATTCTAATTAACTATCTGATGAACAGAGCTGAGGACAAGATATCCTTTCATATCAAAACTTAATGGTTTATATTTTAAGGTTCTTAGAACCAAAATCAGAGCTTTAATAACTGCCATTCTAGCTATTCTGCCACAAAATTACTTTGATCAGGATCAAGTGGGTAAGTTTTTATTTAATTGATGCTTTTATTTGGATAGTCTCACCAATTTGCAGATAAATATGTGAAATGCTGTCTGGCACATCTCTGGTGCTGTACATTCTGGCTGCTGTTTTCAGATGTACTGGTAAGTGGCCTGCTTTTCTGCTAGAATGAAAGCTAAACTGATCAGTGCTGATAGTTCTCCCAGTACCTCCCCACAGACCTCGTCATATGCTCAGGATACATTGAGTTCTCCCTCAATGCACCAGTTAAAAATATCAGAGATCTGAAGTGAATGAACCAGTGGATGTGACCTCATATGCCTCACAATCTGGTTTACTCAGGTGTGTAATGACTGCCTCAACATTTTTGAGACCCTTAGAAACTGTGTGATTTTGGCATCTAGAGACATGTAAGACCATAGCTCTGTTTATACAGTTTGGGAAGGGAGAAAGGCATAGTACTCTCAGATAAGTTTACAGATAGACGACTTGTTGTTTGAAGACCTTTTTCTCTAGTTGTATTATTTAAGAAGTCACTCTGATATAATTAATGAGAGGTTCCTCTGAGGGAGAAAAGTGACTGAAAGCAGGTGAGACCTCCACATCGCCAAGTAAATGATACAAAGGCCCCACAACCTAGTTCCGTATGATGTACACACACCTCTCATATCACAAATCAAAATATATTTAAGCACCAGATGCACTGGATGGCTTTACGAAGCTTTATTCCTCCTTCTTATCTCCTTTCCTGCTCTAGTTTCACAATCTTGACATCTTAAATTTTCCAAGTATGGGGATACAGCTTTCTTCAGATATTATTAGGATTACATCCCTGCAGTTCCTTAGTGGCACAAAATCTGCCTTCTTCCATCTGAAAATCCATTTTGTTTTTCCACTTAGGACATAGGACCTGATGGATAAAAGAATTTCTTAGACAATTCAGGTCAGGGGTCTGACTTCTTAGGAAGTTTATCTGTCTTTGGAATGCCTAACTTCTACCTTTGCCAGAAACCAGAAAAAATGATAAACAAGATGATGGCAATGAAAGTAAGCTATTAAAAATAAGTTATTAAATAAAACCCAATATTAAAATACTAATAGTATTCTTAATACTAGTAATACAACCTCTTTCACTTAAAATAAAACTACTCTGTCAGGAGTGTCAGAGTTACTTCTGACTGTATCAGTTCAAGATTAAGACTAAGATCTGTAATGTTGAATCTTTTACTCAGAAAATTTATAGTTTAGTCGCTTGAATCATTTACAGATGAGCATTGAATTGTTCTAACCACATGTAAATCAGAAGACAAGCAAGAAACTTAGTGTATCTTTAGTGAATCATATTTTAAAATGTATTTGGATGAAGTAAAACAACAATCTGATACATTTTATTGAAAATACTGTGGTTTCTTTATTTAAGGTGATAGAAATGCAGAGGAAACAGAAATGAATAGCGCAGGGAGAAAATGCCCAATTAAATGTATGTTTTAGTTAAAAACTTCTTCAAATTTCACTTTAACTTTTTTTCTGAGTTGAACAGTGAACCAAAAAATTAATTTTTTTAAGCACAGCTCTGGACACAACATAAAAGACAATGACATACTATTAACAAAATATTAACTATTAACAAACATTATTATTCACAGTTTTACTGTCCTCTTCTCACCCAATTTTTTTAGTTAACTTTTAAATTCTTTTATTTTTTATAACAAAATAACATTTATTAGTCTGTGTCAGAACAGAAATAAAGAACATATTATTTTGAATTTGCTTCAGATACAATGCCTAAAGAAAAACATAATCTTATTTGTGTTAAGAAAACAATTAAGTTCAGCAGCTAAAATAGTAATTATTTTCCTGAAATGGAGGAATATTTGTTAAATAGCTTGTGTAAAATACAAAATATCCTGAATATACTTCCTATGCAATTCATTAAAGACTAGCTGGCATTCTATTTATGTAAGTGATCTCATAAAAACAATTTCTGAAAGTTTGGATGACAAAAAAAATTTCTTTATTAAGGTGTATTTAATTAAAAAATCTTGTTTGCAGATAGATTTTTTTAGTGTTTTAATTTTTAATAAATTGTTACTGTCATTCACTGTTATAAAATACTATTGCTTTATCTGAAGGATCATGGTCTTACCACATTGAGCATCAAATAAAATATATTTCCTTATCCAAAATGCATGCAAATCTAAGATCATGTTCCATAATTAGCTACTGAGAATTGACTTGGTACTGTTCCAGGAACTCAGCAAAGGTACCAGAGATTTACCTCAGTCGTTGCCATGATTTTACTTGCCTGATCATAGGATCTGGTTATGACACAATGGAGTACATGTTATTATAAAATCTAATTGTAGCCTTTCTATTAAAGGCAAGGAAAAGGTTGGTTTTGTTCTTGTTTTCTTTAACTGTCCATGCTTATAGTGCTTACTTAAGATATGTGAGGTTTCATTTTTCAGTCTGGCAAGAATCAGACTTCCAGCTTCTGACTCCCAAATGAATGTCTAAAGTTTAGGCAACAGGTTAAACTTGGTTATGTCATAGTGCAATCATTTAAAACCGACAGGCAACACTAATTCATATTGCTGTTGTGCCCACGGGAGATCTGATGGTTCATTTTGCTCACTCTGACCTTTTCAAAAGAACTTTATGCAGCAAAAATTTGGACTGAAAATCTCATAAGAGATAATTCCTCACAAGTCAAAAGAACAATTTCAGAAAATATGGTTTGGTAAGATTTTGGTAAATGTCTAGTTAGTAGCTGAACGCATGTAAAAATATGATAATAAACAGGAATACATTTATAGGAGCAAAAGGAAAGCTTACTTGAGAGTTAAATACATAATACTGTTGAGACTTTTAGATTGTACTATGGTGAGCACAGAGCCCACTGAAGGACCAAAATGCTTGGCAAGAAAAAGGGGATATTTTTAATGATCGATAGTTGGATCAAGTATCATAAGAGTATGGAGGACTAGACTTGAGATTTCATCGATGAAAAGTTAAGAAGTATGTTTGAAGACCAAAACAGCAGAGAATGTTGCCACCTTCACACAGCCTAGAGATAAATGACAAGTCCTTTTGCATTTATGTTACAATAAACACAGGAAGCAGTGGAATTAATGTTCGTATATTAGCATATGTACATTGTTGGATTTTCTCTTTTCGTAAAAAGAATAGATCTCACTGCTAAAGCATTAGTGTCATGCTTTTGATATAAAGCTGCAGTTGTCGGTTAAACTCTATTACATTTTAAAAGATGCTAGTGCCACAGCATGTTTTTGCACAAAATTGCTAGTGACAGAGTATGTTTTTGTATGAGAGTGCTTTCTGTGTGTCGTAGTTTAGCCCCTCTTGGGACTAGATTACTCAGTCTCTCTCTCACTCCCCCCACCCTCCAAGGGAATAGTGAGAGATAATAAAAGAAAAAAGGCTCAAGGTTTGAGATAAGGACAGGGAGAGATTCCAAAAGTTACTGTTATGGGCAAAACAGACTTGACTTGGGGAAAACTACTTATTTATTATTAAAAACAAAGCAGGATAATAAGAAAGAGAACAAGATAACTTCCCCGAACCCCTCCTTCTTTGCAGGCTTAACATTATATCTACCTCCTTCCCCCAGCCTAAGCGGCACAAGGAGGAAAGGGAATGAGGGTTATGGTCAGTTCATCACATGTCACATTATGCTACTTCTTCTTCTTAGGGGTAAGAACTCCTCACATCCTTCTCTGCTCCCCTCCAGAACGGCTGTCCCAGCGGGCCCTCCACGGGCCACAGCCTCCTTCAGGCATCCGCCTGCCCTGGCATGGGGTCCTCCACAGGCTGCAGGTGGATCTCTGCTCTTGTGCTACAGACCCTTCACCAGCTTCGTTGCCCTTCTCTGGACATGCTCCAGCACCTCAGAGTATTCAAAACAGTAAATATTTTGATTCAATTTTATAGCATTTGTAATCTTGTCCACCTTTCTGCCTAGTAGATTCCATATATGCTACTGAAAAATACCTTAAATCCAAAATATCCTTGTGATTGATTACTTTAATCTTTCCTTCTTAAATGCCTTATTTTTTGAAACTATTTCTAATTCTCCAAACCTTTATCTAATTTTCAACATTTTGTTTTATCCTAATGTTTTAGTTTTGTTTAGTGAGTTGGGGGTACAGTGGCAGCTTCTGTAAGAAACTGGTAGAAGTTGCTCCCCTTTATTCAGTGGACTCCGGGGGGCCTATGGTGGACCTGCTGCTGGCCAGGGCCTAGCAAATTGGTAACAGAAAGTTCCCTGATAATGCCTCTGCGATAACGTATTTAAGAAGGGGAAAAACAAGAAAGAAGAAGAATACGAGAAAAAGTTGAAGCAGGGGCAGAGACCGTGAGCATCTGCCTGAGCTCTGCATGAGCCTTGTGGGCCTTGCAGGCCTCACCCTCTGGCCTCCCGCCAGGCAGCCAACTGGGCCTGACTTGGCCCAGCACGGCTGCAAGAGGTGGAGAGATGTGAAGAGAAACTGAGAGGCATCTGTCTGCTGATTGTGAAGATTTTTTCTTGTGAGAGGAAAGGCTGCAGACACCAAGGTCAGTGAAGAAGGAAGGGGAAGAGTAATGCTGCTTCTGCCAGAGATTCTCCTGCAGCCTGTGGTGCAGCCCATGGTGAGGCCAGCTGTCCCCCTGCAGCCCATGGAGGTCCACGGAGGAGCAGAGATCTACCTGCAGCCCGTGGAGGACCTCACGCTGGGGTAGGCAGATGCCTGAAGGAGGCTGTGGCCTGTGGAGGGCCCACTGGGGCAGCTGTTCTGGAGGGATTGCACCCCATGGAAGAAATGACCCACAAAGGAGCAGTTTGAAGGACTGTAGCCTCTGGGTAGGACCCCAAAATGGAGCAGAGGAGGAATGTGAGGACTTCTTCCCCTGACAATAAAGCAGTGGCGTAAAACAATGTGTGATGAACTGACCATGACCCCCATTCCCTCTTCCCCCTGTGCTGCTTATGGGAGGATAATGGTAGAAATAATGTCAAGCCTAGGAAGAGGGGTGGGGGGAGGTTATCTTGTTCTCTGTCTCATTATCCTGCTTTGTTTTTAGTAATAAGTGAATAGTTTTCCCCAAGTCGAGTCTGTTTTGCCCGTAACAGTAACTTTCAGGATTTCTCCCTGTCCTTATCTCAAACCTTGGGCCTTTTTTCTTACATTCTCTCTTCCTATTCTCTCAGAGGGTGAGGGGAGTGAGAGAAAGACTGCGTAGTCTGGTCCCGATCGGGGCTAAACTGCAACAGTTGAGCACATACCTATCACCAACATTTCTCCTAGGAGGACAATTTTGAATCTTCATCAGGTATGACTCCAGGGTTCAGAGGGTAAGGGCTGCAGGGCCAATAAGACTTATGTCTCCCGTGCTCTGCCCACTCTTCTGGTTCTTCCCTTTTTTTCAATATTCCCCTTCTTAAATACATTATCACAGAGGCTTTATCGGTGTCACCAATTGGCTTGGCCCTAGCCAGCAGCAGGTGTGCCCTAAGCCTATCTCAGTCCACCAGCTGAAAATGAAACTTCTAGCAGCTTCTTGCAGAAGTTGCCAGTGTAGCTCCCCACTGCTACACAAAATCAACAGTTCTGTATAAATTAACCAGAGGATATCACTACAGAATTTTTATTATCTTCATCAGAATTTTTTAAAAATATTCTGTTATGTACACAGTGATGGAAAATGGTAGCTTCCTCAAAATACTCTTTCTGTGAGAACATACCAATTTGAGCATAATTTTAACTGGTGAAAGGATCTCAGTTCCAGAAATTTTTCAGGAAAAAAAAAGTATCTGAGTGCTTTGTAAATTCAAGTCAAATCCAGAATCGAATACGTACTGCAGTCAGAAGTGATACCTGAACTTAGCCTTCCTGCTTGTAGTGAGACCTATTTCTTTTTTGAAAAGGAAGTGATGGATTTTCAGTCCTTCCCATTGGAACTGCTCTACTTCATATAAATAGTCTTTGGGAGAGGGGGAACAAAAAGTGTCTCTACAGGTCAAAGCTTCTGACACAAAACCGACAGAAATAGCCACAGTTTGAAATCTCCCATCGCAATCAGAAGAACTTGACTCTATCATCCTGAGTAACATCACCGGTGTGCTGCTAGTTATGGACAGCAAGGTATTTTCTTGTTCTCTTTAAAAACAGAACAGCACAGCTATTTCAAAGGTTCCAGAAGAAATAGTAATATTTTCATTGCAATACCTTTTTTTTTTTTTTTCTTCATTGTACAAACTCAATTTGCGTTTTTGATGTCTTGACACCAGTATTCAGTGAATTGGGGATTCCTATCTGCCAGAAACAGGATTAAGCTGAGTTTATCATCTCCATTCCAAGATCATCTAAGTAAATGCTACTAGTTTTACCCTCTAGGTCTGCTGTTCTGTTTCTCTGCAAATTGCACAGTGCTTCAGATGCTCATAAATAACTTCTGCTGCTCCTTAGGGCGAGTATATCAAATCCACCTGTTTCTTAGGGTAAGTGTATAAAATCCACTAACAAAGTCCAACATACTGGTTATCTACTTTGTGATATTTGAGACTTTTGCTTATGGAAGTAAATTCTAACCACAGAGGACTGAAATATAGTGCAACTGTGTGCTCCTATTTATTTTTGTCAGGACCCTTGTCCAAGAGTCAGTGAATTTCAAGAGATGGGAGAATGCTTCCTCTCTGGCTTTAGCAGTGTTCTTGAAGTAGCTAAATAGGAAGCTTACAGAAAGGCAAAGAAACAAGACAAAGGAAAGAAAGAAGATATGGGGATAAAATAAGTCTCATCAATTAGATATATACAGGAATCAGGAGGTAATTTACCAAGCAGTATATTTTGAGAGTTGAAAGCTAGCAGCCTGGGAAATTAGAGATCACAAAGCCTGAGTTTTCAATAGGATATGAGGTGGAGAAACAACATGATTGCATTTAAAAGAGTAAATTAAAAATATTTTTTCAAAACTTTTAAAAAATTTAAACATTATCATTAAAATTGTTATTTAAGATAAAAGCCCTCACAATATGATCTTTTGCATTTAGAACTCATAGAATAGTCATGGAAACCCCATGGAACCACAAAGATGTTAGACTTAGGAAGGAGTCCAACGGCAAATTCCATAGAAAGAGATGAAGCTTCCACTAGGAAAAAAGCAAATTCTACACCTTATCAGAAAAAATCACACAATTAGCTGTTCAAACTTATACCCTCTCTGAAGCCTACTCATTTCCACAGAATTACACAAGGCAGTTTGAAACAGAAGGTAGCGATACTTCTGTGTGAATTCTGCTAACTTCCAAGAGGAAATTTATTGAGGTTCCAGTGAAGCATGAAAAAGGACAAGCTGCATGAAAGATACTCCTTACTTGTCAGGAAAAAAGAAAAGAAAAAGAAAAAGAAAAAGAAAAAAAAAGAAAAAGAAAAAGAAAAAGAAAAAGAAAAAGAAAAAGAAAAAGAAAAAGAAAAAGAAAAAGAAAAAGAAAAAGAAAAAGAAAAAGAAAAAGAAAAAGAAAAAGAAAAAAGTACCTCCACTCCAAATAACAATGAATAACATAATGGAGGGAAAAAAAGTCTACCTTTCAAGCCTTCTCTGAACAAAAATTTAGAAGCATAAATCTTTAAAACATGACTTATAAAGTTAAATCAAGCAAAGGCATAACTGTGAACGGTGTGCATCACAGAGCTGTGAATGAGGGGTGGCTCATACATTACTGAAATGGAAGTCTCAGAAATGTAAATAGAGACAATAAAAAATTAAAGAATCCAACATAAATTCTCACAATTTAATAAACACTGATAGGGTTCATCTGCACAGGATTACCACAAAGGTTTTGAGACGAAATTTTCGGGTTGGATTTGTGTTTGTTTTATTTTTCAGCATAGTACAATTTCAGAAAAATATGTGCAAGACACACTAAAGTCAATGTCATTTTGCTGAATCTGATACATTATCAATTGCTTCTGAAATCCATAACCTTCCAACTGATAGAATTATACTTTTATATATAAATAACATTCTTTCAAAACATATATATAGAAGCCAGAAACTTTTTGACAAAGTCAATACGTTTTCATTTACATCAATACATTTATTTCTCAAATCCAGCTTTTTCTGGTCAGAAGTACTTTCTCATCCAGTGCATAATTCCACATAGCAAATATTCATCCAAGCTAACACAATACAACAGCATATGCTATTTTGCTGTGAATAAATATAATGTACTTCTGTGAAACTGAATGCATATTATTGAAAACAACATATCTGAAGCCATCATGCTTTGCATCAAATCAGCATGGCGCAACCAAGATCTTGTCATTTATTTTTCAGCTTCTGTTGAATGCATAGCCCTCTACATATTGAATAGGCAGTGTTTTGCTGAACAAAACCTACATCTAGTTGAATATATATTCAGGTATTTTCCAAGTGAAACTAAAATGTTTTCAGTAATGATGGGAAAACCAATTCTCATAACCCAAGCAATTTTACTTCCCTGTAGTCTCAAATTCTCAAAAATAACAGCTGAAGGTCAAAAAATTTCAAAGACCAGTCCCTCAAAATCTCACTACAATCTCTTTCTCTTCCTTACCGACTAAGTGTGTTAGTCAGTAGTGTTGTTTTGGGTACAGATCTGGAAAGTATCAGTTGAGATCCCAATTATTTCCTTTTACACTATGGATCACCAGAGGAAATCTTTAACCAGTGTAACCTGAGACTTTTTTTTTTTTTTTTATGTCTGATTTCAAAAGAAGTCCTTCAAAGAAAACATGAGGACATGAGGATGTGAGGAGGTAAGGGACCCTGTTGTGCTTGCCTTCAGCACTTCTGTTAATGTTCTGGAATAGACCCCTATATAGCCCTCTTCTCTATGATTCTGTGATTCTCTCTTGATTCATAGAATCATAAAATAATATAATGGTTTGGATTTGAAGTGACCTTTAAAGGTCATCTAGTCCAACTCCTCTGCAAGAAGCAGGGACATCTTCATCTATATCAGGTTTCTCAGAGCCTCATCCAAGCTGGCCTTGAATATTTCCAGGGATTTCTTCAATGATGATCATCATTGCATGTATCATCAAAGCATTTTCTATTATTCAGATTTTCAAATGAGAGAAATCTCAGTCCTTTTTCATACCAAGGTGCTGTGTCGCTTATCAGTGATTTTTGTTGGTACAACATTCATTTTTGAAGAAGTGTTTGACAACGCTACACATTTTGCCTTTCCGTCTCCCGTGCAGAACATAAAAAGTTGATGAGCAAAGAAGTAAGAAGTATAATAATAAAACTGCTTGTCTGTGAAGTCTTTCCAACTAACAAATAATATGTAATACAATTAGAAAGAGGACGTTTTCTAAGTACGCCTTTTATAAAAATTGTTTTCATGCTGCTTAAAAGATTTTTGTCTGCAAGGAGTAAACAAAGTAAAACAAGAACAGTGAGAGCTACCAAAGAAACCAAAGAAGTGGTTTTCATGGTAGGTTTGACTCACAATAAATGATTTTTTTTTTTTTTTCCTTAAGCCTTGCTCCCACCAAAAGTGACTGACTGAGAGGACTTTTAATAATTCTGTATAATAAGCCATGAAAAAGGTTTCAATCATATAGTTCTTCAAAATGTTTATGTAGCATCAGATGAAAATATCTATCATATATACATGGAATTAGGTTCATTTCTGCAGCCTTTCTGCAGTGTACAGTAATATCCAGAAAAAAAAAAAAAGATATTTTCAGATAAGGATTTATATTTTCATTACACTGTTTGACCTTAGGCTGCAGATATTTATTCAATACAATTTCTTATAACTACCATACAAAATGTAACCTTAATGATGCTCCACAGTTTTGCAATGCAAATTATAAGCTGTTTATGATCCCTGATTGCGCAAATTAAGCCTAATTAAGTCTTTTCTATTCAAGGAAACATTACACATTGTAAGAGGATTTTTTATTCGAAAAGCAAGGTCAATATAAACAATTAAAAAGAATTTGTTTCTAAGCAGTTTGAAAATGTTATTTTAAATGCTATTTGTTGGTTTCAATTAAGGAATTCCCCACTGGTTAATTTTTGAAGCACATTTATGAGAACTGAAAGCTTCAGAGTGTCCTGGAATCTATTTCTTCATTAAATTAAACTCAAAAGAAGTAATCATACCTTAATAAACTATTTCATGTAGACTTTCATCCCATAAATTGGAAGGTTTTTGCTAGAACAATCTTTTCTACGTTTGCCCCAAACGTAGATATTTCTTCCTAATAAATGTGTACTGCATGGTCAGGATTTGCAAAAAGGAAGCTTGAGATACTGCACATAGAAAAGATAGATTTGTCTTTTTGATTTTGGGCAGACCTTCTGAGGAACTTCAACTGAATTTGAAAATATTTTTCACCTTTTATGAATAATTGTATTAATTTGTTAGAATAATATTTATTTTCTCTGTATCTTATATACATAATTTGGACTTAACACAAAGATTGTCTGTACCTAGATATCGTAACACAATTAATAGAGTAAAACACCTAGAGAAAAAAATTGAAAAAAGGACTGTCATTTAATATTTAACTTCCCTGAATGGATTGCAACATAATTTGGACTATGCAGGACTTCTACCATACAAATACCAAAATATTAACAGTAATGCTTATGTTAAACTTCACTTCTTTTTCTAAGTACTGACTTTTTAAAAAAGTGTTTGTAACATAGAGAACATTATGATCATATATATTTCTGCTAATATATTACATTTTCAGGAATAGGTTTTTTATGATTATTATAATGACATTGTGACTTCACTACTTCTGAATAGTACAGTTTGTCTGAGGTCAGAAATCTAACCATTACAGAGACTTTCAATTTTCTGTAATAATGTTTTATTTCCTCATCACCCTTTCCTCCATCCCTGTGACCTGATGCTCCACCTACTGCAAATGTTACCATTGTGCCAGAAAAGTTGCCACTACTAAGGAAAAGACTCTGGTAAACATTTCTTTCTTAACTGACTTCCATACAATCCCACTAAGAGAAGACCTTCAAAAAGACTTTCACTTCACTCTCTCACTTCTTTCCTTTCTCCCTCCTGTCCTTTCATCCGTCCTCTCTTTCTTCCTCTCTCCTTCTTACTTCCATTTTCTCTGTTTCACTCTCTATCTCTCTCATGTTTTACCACCAGAAAGAAGATCCTGCAGTTCAGATAGTAACTTACGTCTTCTACATGCAAAATCTTTGCTATTAAGTATTTTTATATATGTGTGTATGTGTGTGTGTGTGTGTGTGTATATAGAAAGAGATAAATATCTACATTGGCTTTGTGTCTGTGTTAATCAGTGCAGAGTTTGGCAGCATGTGTGGAATACAGTTCCTAATTCTTCTGGTAATGCATAATAATAATAATAAAAAAAAACTTAAATCCAATTACTTATTCCAACACCTCATTGGCTCTTCAATTCTAAATATAAAATTACTTGTGTGGAGAGCAGTGACATATACTTACTATAGTGCAAAAGAAAAAAAATTTGGTAATGAGCAGTTATAAGTGTATATCCCAGTCCTACCATAGCATTCTGTGCTCTAGAAGTTCTAGCCTTCCTACTTTTTTTCTGATTCGTCTGTGGATTCCTACCAGAAATACTTGTTCCTGCTAGGCTGCCTATGCTACAGAGATTCTGTCACATAGGTAATATTTAACAACTTTTTAATCCAAAGACCGGGTGATATATAAGAAGTAAAGGAAAAAAAAAAGTATGTTTAAAAAAGTAAACAATTTTAAAACTTTCAAAGTGAAACTTCAATTTTTATGTCAGCAATGATTTAGCCCTTTTTCTCTCTTTTAATGAGATGTATTGCTTTGTATACTAATTTCTCTACTACTCATCTAAGCTTTTTTACAAGAGCTGGTTTACTTCTTCAGACTTGCAACCACAGTGACTAAATAAGTGTACAAAATGGCAGGGAAAGGATGCCTATAGAAGATTTTATAGGTCAGACAGACGAGGCCTAGATGCAGTTTCAACAGTCATAGAATCATAGAATGATTTGAGTTGGAAGGAGTCTTCAAAGATCATCTAGTCCAACTGCCCATCATGGGCAAGGACATCTTTCACTACAGCATGTTGCTCAAAGCCACAGTCAATCTTTAACACTTCCAAAAATGGGGCATCCACAACTTCTCTGGAAAAGCTGGCCCAGGGTCACAACCCTCATAATAACGAATGTCTTCCTTATGTCCAATCTAAACCTATCCCCTTTCAGTTTAAAACTGTTGCCCCTTGCCATGTCACTGCAGGCCCTGATAACAAATCTCTCTCCATCTTTCTCATAACCCCCCTTTAAGTATTGAAAGGTTGCAAAAGGTTGGAGCCTTCTCTTTTTCAGGCTGAACAACTCCCAACTCTGTCAGCCTTTCTTCAGAGAAAAGTTACTGCAGTCCTCTGAACTATGAAGTTGTTGTGGTTTAATACCAGCTAATAACTAAGTACCATGCAGTGGTACGGAATACTTCCTTTGACCAGTTTGGGTCAGCTGTACTGTCTGTACTCCTTCCAGCTTTTTGCACTTACCCATTAGCAAAGCCTGAGAAGCTGGAAAAAGTCCCTGATCTCTTAACCACAACTCATAACATCAGTGTACTATCAACACTCTTCACATACCAAATCCCATACTAAATCCAAAACACAGCAGCTACTAGGAAGAAAATTAGCTCCATAGCAGCCAAAACCAGGACAGAAGGAAAGCAATCTGCTTTAATAAATTTTCAGACATAAGTCATACATTGAGACTGTAGTAAGGTTGAAGTGAAACTGTGGCATCTCCATGATAAACAGGAGATACTTGAGAAGACACTAGAGAAAGCAATCTGAAAGCTGCCTAGACCTATTTTGTATGCATCTCTTATCCACAAAAACTCTTCAATTTCTCTAAGGAGGTACACAGCTGGTATAAAACACTGTGCCTGTGCTATTTTTTTTTCATACTGCGAATTATCTCACTATCAGTTCAGCATAGTTGAATGATTCTCTTCAAACACCTGTCAAGAACATTCATTTTAATTAAAGTATCTTTCACATTTTTTTTAAAAATTAATATTGAGAGACAGTATAATTTGTCTCAAATATAAAGTTTAAAACACAAAAGTGTTCATAATCTCTGAGTTTCACAATGCATATCACATAAATATTATTATAATCTGATAATAGGAAAAGGCTTGGAAATTTTGCTACCAGATGTGCATACATTTTCTATATATTTGCCATATAGGCACTTCTAACCTGGAGTTAAACTGTAATCTCTGCCTTTTAACTGAACTTCACAAGACTGGAAATTGAAAAATGAAAACTTCTCTTCTGTGACAACAACAACAAAAAAGCAATTATAATTTCTGCCCATGCAGTATTTTACATAAATCTCATTATGGCATCTGGACAGCTATTACTCTGGTTATTCAACAACCTTGATGAGCTCTCTCTTTAAAGATGATCCAGGAGCTATTTTTAGTATAGCACAAAAACACATTTTCAGTATGTCATTTTAATATGTTGCTGTCATTTCTTTCAATTTTTTACTACAAATCACTGAAAACGTGTATGCCATGGGCCTCATCCAAAACCTATTTTAGTTAATGGAAGGAATCTCTCTGGCTTTAATGGGATTTGGATCCATCCCTTTGTCACTTGGGTAAGTCATCCCTCCCTGACTCATCCCTTTTTCAAGAGTATTGGAGAAAGAATTTTCAAGACTGGATCTGTATTTTTGTTTTGTTTTACTTCAAGGATGAATAAGAAAATATCTTGCTGGAGCAATTTATTGATTTCATTTTCAGTTTTATTAATATTTGTAAAGGTGATAGTTAAAAATATTCAGTGAGTTTGTGCATGTGTATGTCTATACACACAAACACAGAATAGTATATACAAAAACTGAAGTTCACAGATGCGTATGATTTGTCTAAATTTTTATTATACAAATGAAAGCATTCTGCGTTTTTCTGTTCAACTCTAATGAGCAAAGAGTATTTACATTTATGGAACACCCAACCATAATCACTTTAGATATCCAAGGCATCAATCTATACTTATTATAATATTATTATAGAATTATTATATTATATATATTGCCACAAAAGGAATTAAGTCAGATCTCATGTGCAGAGGAAAAGGATACTAAAAATTCAAAAGAAAAAAAAAAGCATAATTCACAGTGGTTCCTGGATAAGAACACCTACTTGAAAGTTTGAAGAAGCTCATTTATCTCAAAATGAGAAAGAAAATAACGCAATCCCTCTGAGGTAGTTAAAAGGGTATTTTGACATTGCAGCATATGCAATCAAGCCCTGCCAATGGCTGTCAAGTCAACATATGCCCGATGTTTCCTTGGTACAAACTGTTCCTGGCAACTGCAGGGGATGCTATTACTATTAGAGTCATTTTGTATTTATGGTCTTCCTTGTTTTAAAGTGTAAGTAGAACTTGTGAGTGATATAGGAATAGAAATATCAAGATTGTGGTTGCAAGAATGTATAAGAAGTGGCCTTTTTATTTCAATTACTCCTATGAGGAGCTTGCCCAGTAACAGACTAATTAAACAGCCTTGTTTCAGGGACTCTTCTGCTTTAGGCTAGTGTCAGTGCTACCACTCTGGAAGAGAGTGGCTAGAAAACAAGATGGGAATAAGGTCTGTCTCTCAGAGAACAGCATATTTAAAGAATGAAAATTCTAACCAGGGGGTAAAAATCATAGAATACATTGGATTGAAGGACCTTTAAAGGTCATGTAGTCCAATTCCTCTGCAAGGAGCAGGGACATCTTCAACAACATCAGAGCCTCGTCCAGCCTGTCCTTTAACGTTTCCAGGGATGGGGCATCTACTACCTTTCTGGGCAACCTGTTCCAGTGCTTCACCAGTCTTGTAAAAAATTTCTTCCTTATGTCTAGTCTGAATCTGCCCTCTCTTAGTATAAGAGAGAAGTGCAACAGGCACTACTAAAATGTTTGTCCCTATCTTTCTTATCAGTCCCCTTTAGGTATTGAAAGGCCACAATAAGTTCTGCCTGGAGCTTTCTCTTCTCCAGGCTGAACAACCCCAACTCTCTTCATAGGAGAGGTGCTACAGCCCTCTAATCATTTTTGTGGCTCTCTGGACTCGCTCCAACGGGTCCATGTCTTTCCGGTACAGAGGGCTCCAGAGTTGAACACAGTACTCCAGGTGGAGTCTCACCAGAATGGAGTAGGGACCTCCCCCGACCTGCTGGCCACACTTCTTTTGATGGAGCCCAAGAAATGGTTGGCTTTCTGCACTGTGAATGCAATGTCTGGTCACTGTAAGGGTAGAATAGCATCCTCCACATACTGGGAAGGGCTAGATGATAATGAAAAGATAAATTCAAAGGGTATCAATGGGAAAGATCCCTCCTGCATTCACTGTCAGTTCTTCTGTCAACAAAAGTAAGCATTACAGATGACTTTCAGTAAGTACATGGGTTTAGCACTAAAGACAGTCTAAATGTATACATGTGAAATATATGTATGCTAAACATATTCAGCAACTAAGTAGAGGATTGTCTTTGCAGTCATAACTACTGACTATGAAACACCACAGTACCTTTTGAGTTCATGTTAATATTCTCATAGTAAGCATACAAAAATCCAGACTACTCCTGCAGATTTCTGTACCCATGAAGTGCATAATGATGCCTCATGAAGTGACAAGTACCGCAATCTAGAATCAGGCTAACCTTTATGCTCAAGGGATGAGTTTTATTAATTTATAGAATTTGTTATGGATGTAGAATTTGCCACTTATGCTGAAATCTGGTATCACTTTGTGTAGAAATACACCAAATTTCATCAGGCAAACAGCAAAGTGAAAAAAAAAAAAATCAAGTTATATGTAATCTCTCTCCAGGAAGAAAGTGTCTCTGAATTTTGTCTGTTTTGCTGCATACATCTGTGGCTGTTGGGCACTTAACATATTTACAGTGTTGGAGTCTTCATTGATCTGGTTAATAATTAGTACTTAAACCAGCTCTTTAATCTGGTGCCAGTTGCCCAAAATAAAAGGCAACTTACAACAGAAGTAGAGATTTTTTATTATGCTACCTGGTGATAGGTTACATACCCTTAAGCAAGCAGGAGACACAAAGAAAAATTACCTCAGTGGGTGATTTGTGTTTTTCTTGCAATGTGTTTGCATATGCTGCAGATGGTAGGGGAAAAAAAGCAGCCAGCACACGCTGTTAAGTCTGCTGGAATGGTGTCACTGTTATTCACTTGGTATAAAATGTTGACCCTACACACCACATAGGGATATTTTATACCTCTAAGTATTGTGATCCTCTGAGTCCATGTGACATAAAGTTATATGATCCCGTGTGTCCCTGTGGAATGTAATTAGTCTGTTCCATGTTTGAAAAATGTATTATCTCCTATGTAGTTAGATGTGTTAGACTGTGCATGTCTCTGCAAGAGAGTTTACTTTTCTATTATCAGCTACTTTTACTTTGTAGCATCTTCCAGGACCTCCAAGGTCCACCTTAAAAGTATCTAAGGAAAAAAAAAATAATTACACGGTTACAGTTCTAATGTTAAAGATTTTGATAGAATAATCAATGGTTTTAGGTTTCTTGATGTAAGTGACAAGTCTCCAGTGTGAATACACCTAGTCATTAAATGTTCTTCTCAAGACCTGAGTGGATCTCAGTTTTTGCCGTATCATGACATCAGAGACCAGTCCAACTTGAAAGGAACTTCATGAGGTCTTTAACGCAACCTCCTACTCGAAGAAGGTGCTCCAGTGTGGTCCTGCATTCCAAGCTGCAAGTTTTAAATATACCACACAAATGCTTGTGTAGACTATCCCCTTCTTGAGGAAACCTGGAAATCTTTTGCGTAGCATAAAATCAAGATTTGAGAAGGTGCCTGTATAGTGCCACAGAAATAACAAGAATGGCTCAACATAATTATTGTGAAAAGGCACCTAATAACTTTCTCCTTGATTTATGACTTTTCATTCATCCTTTCTTAAAAGACTCCTTTTCTTTTCACTAGTGCCTGGAAATTAGGTGCAATAGAATGAGTTTATGCTTTAGCAGAAAACGATCCTGTTTTTTTTTTTTTTTCCCCCCACATTCTTTATAATTATTTTCTGCCAGGCATTAATTTATATTACTTAAGTTTTGAATTTTTAAACAATAATTGTCTCTTTTATATTACTTTTTTCATTAGTTTGGATTGACGAGTGTATTTTTAAGAGGTTTTTGAAAGAACTGTGCTATGCTGAACAGCTATTTATGTAACAGAGCAGTTAGAAATTTGACAAATATCTACTTTATTTAGTGTCCTAATCCTTGACTTTTCTGAATATCTGATTTTGGTGAAAGGTTTAAAAGACTATTCATCTATGTGCTTCATGAGATACACGTGATATTATTTAATACGTACGGTATTTTACACTGCATGAAGTAGTGACTGAGCTACCTCATATAGCAACGCAGGCCAAGCACGTCATCAGTGCTGTTCTGATCCTCATTTACTATAAGGGAAATTGTCACGGCAATCTCTAGGGAAGAGTCGACGAAAGGAAGACACAGACACTCAATATGAGTGTTCAGTAAACTTCAACTTTATTAGCTGCGTGGCTTTCTTATATATGTTAGCAGATAATTAGCTCATGCATATTGCAAAAGTTAAGCTCAGGATTGGCTCAAGCTCTAAAGATTACGTTTACATGGTCCTCCTACTTGCGGTTAGCTAAAAGTTGTTTACGACCTTCTCCAAGGTCACCATGTCCTTGTTATTTCTGCTGGCACGTCGTGGCTCTGCTTGAACAATTGCTCTGTGGACTCTGTCCCATGGCCCTTCTCTCTGAGCCATTCTCCAACAGGAAATAGGACTGTACTAGCCCAGATGGAACAACAACTAGTAAGGATATACTATCCCAAATGTCTGAAAACATTACAAATACCTTAGTTTCAGTATCTCCTCTCTCTAATGTTTCTGTATTGTATACCCTACATTGCAAAGACTACAGCTTAAAAGGCAGTAAAATAAATTTTATAAGCAAGCTTTTGGTGAGGAAGCATAATGTTCAAGTTGTATCACTAAAAAAAAAAAAAGAGTGCTCTGTGTTATATGATTTAAAAAATTAGGTGTGTGTATCTTGTATTTTTATAGCAATACAACGCCAGAAATGGAACATACCTATATAGATCGAAATAGATTCTTTGTCTTTTAGAACTGCACAGATATTGCTGGAATTATTTTGGGGAAAATGTAATTATTTAACATAAATAATTAAATACTATAAAATACTTAAATAGTACTTATTATTCTAAAATTATTTAAATTATTGTTATAAAAATGTTGTTATAAAAATATTTTTTTAAAAATTATTCTCTTTTTTAAAGAAAAAACATATGTGATACTGTACATTAAAAAATTCTGAAGAAAACATTTAGTTATCCTTCTCTAAAGGCTTAGGGATTTAGGCCATAAGTTTTTTTACAGTATAGATGAGACAATTATTCAAAAGATACAGATTGATAAATTTATTAGAGCTCTACTAGAAGCTTAAAGGGGATTTAACAAGTGCTGCACAGAGAAGTGAGGCTTTTCTTGTTGTAGATAAAAAATAACATCTGCCATTGGCTTTCTGGCAACAGAATCTGTTTAAATAACCATTGGAGACTATTTAAGAAAAAGAACCAGTCTATCACTCATCACTGTTTAAATCAATCTATAGATGCTGTTATCATGGGAAATAATCAATTCATACATTTTCTTAAAATTGGCATTAGTAACAGACTTTCAAGAATATATTTAAAATATGATTGCTGAGAATACACCTTTGCTATTTTGAACATTTTATGTACAAATACAGTAAAATGGTTTACATTTGAAAAAGACTGCAAAAGATGCATGTGTTTTATGGCTGTGTGTTTTGGGAAATATTGACTGTAAATCTTCAATGAATCGTGCACTGTTTAACAAGAAACTCTTTTTAGAATGCAAAAGGTCTTCTGCACAACTCCGTAAATAAAACAAGTGCCTACAATTTGGAATGAGTCATGACATGGCAGCCCTACAATACTGAACAGAGTTAGTAACTCACAAACACTTAATGGCAGTATTATTCACAGAATCAAACAAAAACAAACTACAAAGCCCCTGAAGAGATTCTATAAGTTATTCCATAGTCAAAAGGGACTCAAAGGATTTACTAATAAGATATACTCCCCGGAGTTTGCTTTGCAGCTCTGTTTTGCTGGTGCATGCTGCTCCTCATCTGAAATTGTGTCATACCATGATGTCGAAAAGTTGGGATAAACAAGCCAAAAATTTCCTTAGTTGCATCTTATCCTTTCTTTCTGTAGCAAAACTGCTAGGATTTTTAGGTTGTGCTCTGGAATTTAAGCATCCATTTCCTCCTCCATCCCATTTTTAATGTTTTTGTGGATATGGCACCTAGTGCTTTTGTCTCATTATTTTTTTTTCTGTCTGCATATAAAAGAACCCTTCTTTGGCAGTTTCTGAGAAGCAGATAATCTATCTTGATTACTGACATAATATTCTAATCCATCAAGTTCTTACCCGCATATTCATACTCTCAAAGTGCCTTTCAGCAGACTGTTAAGAAATATGACGAGACTGGATTCCTATGCTTAAAGAAACTTTTACATAACAACAACAACAACAGTAATAATAATAATAATAATAATAAACACTTCATAGAGAGTACAATTTTACCACCTACTCACCTTGTTCTAAGAAAGCTCAGAACAGAAAGATATTTTTCTGAATTTAGCTGATTGAGGTGTGTCAAAAGTGTGAACAGCAGCAGTGAAAGCTATTAGGTTGTAGTCTATTCCACTTAATTTACATACTCAACTGAAATAGCAACAGCAGATTTCTTCAGGTGACACCTTCAGACATGCAAAGTTAGTTTTATGGCAAGTACACAAATATCAGCTGCAGATGATGTAAAATAAATTTATATTTACATTTAAATGTCAAAGATGTTGCTAGATTAACTGGCAATGTCTAATCTTTATTTCCAATATACACAGCAGTAGTTCCTCTTAAATTCATGGGAGGAAAGGAATTACCTCGGACCCTGGATGCTGGTAGGAAATGAAAGGGGTAATGGTGAAGAGTGATTTAATGCTGAGTGATATAAAACTGGATATGCTCCTAGAAGAAGAGAAAAATTAGAGTAGCATAGTGTCAAATTGAATTCTGTTAGCATAGTCTGAAAGACTTCAGTGAGTATAGAAGTGACTTGTGTTAATCAAGGCTAATATATCAGTTATTAATTCTTCGATTGTGGAAGCTTTTGTGAGAGTAAGGCTATTATTTCTGCAGCTAGGAATGCTAAGTGAGTTCTTCTAAATATTTATTTAGGAACATAAAGCTTTTTTTTTTGGTAAGGTTTCCATTATGGGATCTTTAAAGGATACTGCACCCCATTACAAAGTAAGACTCATTTCAGTAATATAATTTTTATATGAATTCTTATAATTCAAGGTTAATATTGACAAAGCCAAGAGAGGTTTACTATTCATTTCAGAAAGAACAGCATTTTATTCATGGATTTTAAGTGTAAATTTAAAATATTTCATAAGAATTAGAGCTTATGAAGAATCTAGATTTGACATATTATTTTTTATTTGAGTTCTTTCAGTGTAAAGAAAGAATTAAATTAATCAAATTGTTGTTTGACATTCAGAACTCTAGAATAAGGCAGAATTCTGGAAAATTTGTCTAAACTGCATTCCACAATGACAATTCCAGTGTAATGTTAAGAAGAATACTAAGAAACTCGTAAAGAACTTGCATCAAAAAAAAAAAAAAAAAAAGAAAGACATGGCGTAAGAGAGATAGAGAAAAAGAGTAAACAGCTTAGAATCATAGAATCAAAGAATCATAAAATGGTTAGAGTTGGAAGGGA
Organism: Tetrax tetrax; assembly: GCA_009806455.1. NCBI lineage: Eukaryota > Metazoa > Chordata > Aves > Otidiformes > Otididae > Tetrax > Tetrax tetrax. The sequence goes on from WHYT01017244.1 coordinate 155,920, forward strand.
CCTTCAAAGGTCATCTAGTCCAACCACTCTGCAAGGAGCAGGGACATCCCCGACCAGATCAGGTTGCTCAGAGCCTCATCCAGCCTGGCCTTGAACGTTTCCAGGGATGGGGCTTCCACCACGTCTCTGGGCAACCTGTCCCAGTGTTCTACAACTCGCATTGTGAAAATTTTTTTTCCTAATATCCAATCTAAATCTACCTCCCTCTATTTTAAAACCATTACCCCTCATCCTATCACAACAGGCCCTACTGAACAGCCTCTCTCCATCTTTCTTGTAGGCCCCCTTGAGGTATTGGAAGATCGCTATCAGGTATCCCCAGAGCCTCCTCTTCTCCAGGCTGAACAGCCCCAATTCTCTCAGCCTGTCCTCATAGGAGAGGTGCTCCAGCCCTCTGATCATCTTTGTGGCCCTCCTCTGGACCTTCTCCAACTGGTCCATGTCCTTCTTATGTTGGGAACTCCAGAACTGGAAACAGTACTCCAGGTGGGGTCTCACTAGGGCAGAGTAGAGGGGGAGAATCACCTCCCTCGACCTGCTGACCACGCTCCTCTTGATGCAGCCCAGAATGCGGTTGGCCTTCTGGGCCGCAAGGACGCATTGCCGGCTCATGTTGAGCCTCTCGTCCACCATCACTCCCAAGTCCTTCTCCTCAGGGCTGCTCTCAATCCATTCTCCACCCAGCCTGTATTTGTGCCTGGGATTGCCATGACCCAGGTGCAGGACCTTGCACTTGGCCTGGTTAAACTTCATGAGGCTGGCACGGGCCCACTTCTCCAGCCTGTCAAGGTTCCTCTGGATGGCATCCCTCCCTTCAAGCGTGTCAACGGCACCACACAGCTTGGTGTCATCGGCGAACTTGCTGAGGGTGCACTCTATCCCACTGTCCATATCGCCAACAAAGATGTTGAACAGGGCTGGGCCCAACACGGACCCCTGAGGGACGCCACTGGTGACCAGTCTCCACTTGGACATTGAGCCTTTGACCACCACTCTCTGAGTGCGGCCATCCAGCCAACTCCTTATCCACCGAGTGGTCCATCCATCAAACCCATGCCTCTCTAGTTTAGAGAGAAGGATGTCGTGCAGGACAGTGTCAAAAGCTTTGTACAAGTCCAGGTAGATGATATCCATTGCTCGTCCCTTGTCCACTGATGCTGTCACCCTGTCATAGAAGGCCACCAAATTGGTCAGGCGCAATCTGCCCTTGGTGAAGCCATGTTGGCTGTCACCAACTACCTCCTTGCTCTCCATGTGCCTTAGCATGGTTTCCAGGAGAATCTGCTCCATGACCTTGCCAGGCACAGAGGTGAGGCTGACCAGCCTGTAGTTGCCTGGGTCTTCCTTGCTCCCCTTTTTAAACATGGGGGTTATGTTCCCTCTTTTCCTGTCATCGGGGACCTCACCAGACTGCCACAATTTCTCAAATATGATGGCCAGTGGCTTGGCAACTTCATCCGCCAGTTCCCGCAGGACGCGAGGATGGATCTCATCAGGTCCCATGGACTTCTGCACCTTCAAGTTCCTTAGATGATCCCGCACCTGCTCTTGGAGTACAGTCCTTGCTTGTGCCTTCTACAGCTTGGGTGGTGAGACAAGAGCCCTTATCAGTGAAGACTGAGGCAAAAAACTCATTGAGTGCCTCAGCCTTCTCTATGTCCTGGGTAACCAGGACACCGGTTTCCTTCTGGAGGGGGCCTACATTTTCCTGGGACTTTCTTTTGTCTCCTACATGCCTATAGAAGCCTTTCTTGTTCCTTTTTATATCCCTGGCCAGATTCAATTCCATCAGGGCTTTAGCCTTCCTCACCCAATCCCTGGCCACTCGCACAGCCTCTTTGTAGTCCTCGCAGGCTACCTGTCTCCGCTTCCACCCTCTATGGGCTTCCTTCTTTACTTTCAGTTGGTCCAGAAGCTCCTTGCTCATCCACGCTGGCCTCCTGGCCTTTTTGCCCGACTACTTCTTCATCGGGATGCACCTCTGCTGAGCTTGGAGGAGGTGCTCCTTGAATGTGGACCAACTTACCTGGGCCCCTCTTCCCTCCAGGGCCACCTCCCATGGCACTTTTCCCATGAGGTTGCTGAAGAGACTGAAGTCCGTCTTCCTGAAATCTAGGCAGAGAGCTTGCTGTGTAGTTTCCTCGCTGCCCCGTGGATCTTGAACTCCACCGCGTCATGGTTGCTGCAGCCAAGGCTGTCCTTCAGTTTCACATCCCCCACTAGTCCCTCCTTGTTGGTGAGCACAAGGTCAAGCATGGCACCCCTCCTTGTTGGCTCCTCTATCGCCTGCATGTGGGAACAGAGAGTTTGGTGCAGCTGCCTGATATTAAGGAGTTTGAGTTATGTCCTTGAGCACTACTTGCTCAATAACAAAAAACAGCAACTAGGATAAGATAAAGAAATACCAAAGGCAGAAATAGAAAAGACAACCAGAAGTTTATACCCAATCCAGATGAAGTTTAGGGCGGGTGAACGGGATATTGCGACCAATCCAATTGGATGTTTAGGTGTATGCACTTCGCGTGTAAAGGAGAAAAACTGAAAATGACTTATGCTGAGGAGGAATGGGGGTCTCCGGAACACCATCCACGGAGGCCGTGCCCCTACTGCAACACCTGCAGGATGAAGTTGTCATCCATGCATTCCAGGAACCTCCTGGACTGCCTGTGCCCTGCCGTGTTGTCTCACCCAACAGATGTCAGGGTGGTTGAAGTCCCCCATGAGGACCAGGCCTTGTGACCATGAGGCTGCTCCTATCTGGCTATAGAGCGCCTCGTCTGCTCTGTCCTCCTGGCCAGGCGGCCTGTAACAGACCCCCACCGTAACATCCCCTGTCCATCCCCGTCCTCTGATCTTGACCCATAAGCTCTCTGTGAGCTCCTTCTCTATCCCCAGGTAGAGCTCCATGCACTCCAGCCGGTTGCTGACACAGAGAGTAACACCCCCTCCTTGTTTTCCCCTTCCTGTCCTTTTTAAAAAGCCTGTACCCCTCCATGTTGACGCTCCAGTCATACGAGTCATCCCACCACGTCTTTGTGATGCCAACAATGTCGTAGCCCTGCTCGTGTGCACGCATCTCCAGTTCTTCCTGTTTATTCCCCGTGCTGCGTGCGTTGGTGTAGAGACACATCAGCTGGGCCCCAAGCAAAGCCGACTTGTTGGCTGGAGTGACAGGTGTTCTTTTGTATCACAGATTAGGTTAATTTGCACTTACCTGCGATCCTTCCCCGACTTCTGGGCACTTGGTATCGGCACTGGTGCCATGCTGACAGCCGTGGGCTGAACTGTGCTCCCCCTCACCCAGCAACACTAGTTTAAAACCCTCCGGACAAGTCTGGCAAGCCTTTGACCAAGCACACTCTTCCCCTTCTCGGTTAGGTGCACGCCATCTGACCCTAGCAGCCCAGGCTTCTCAAAGAACGCCCTGTGGTTGAAATACCCAAAGCCCTGGCTGTAGCACCACTCCCTGAGCCATGAGTTGACCTGCCAGATATGTCTGGCCCTTTCAGGCCCCTTCCCTTCGTCTGGGAGGATTGAGGAGAATACCAGCTGCACCCCAGAGTCTTTGGCTGTAGAACCCAGGGCCCTGAAATCCCTTTTGATGTTTCTCAAGCTGCTGCCGGCTGTGTCGCTGGCCCCCATATGAAACACCAGTAACGGATAATAGTCTGTGGGCCGTATGAGGCTAGGTATTCTCTTGGCGACATCCCTAATATGAGCCCCTGGGAGACAGGATACCTCCGGAGAGAGTGGATTGGGTCGGCAGATGGGTGCCTCCATACCCCTCAGGAGGGAGTCACCCACTACTACCACTCACCTCTTTTTCTTGGTAGCACTGGTTCTCATGCGAGCCAGTCGGGCTATCTCGCATGGCTCCAGTGCCTCCCCCGAGGCACTGTTTCAAACAACTATTACACTTGCACTAGAAGATAACTCACATTTGCAGGAACCAAAAATTATTTTAAGACACAGCATTGTCACTCTTAATATTTAAGCATCTGTATCTGAGAGTGCTGCAGCTAATGAACACATATGTATGTAGCTGACTTCTCAATGTATCCCCAAGCAACAGTATCAGATGCAAGGAAAAACACTCACAGCAACATGATTCCTGATCAGTCCAATCTACTGAATAAAAAATGGAGTAAGGAGATCCACTGTCATCTCTGTTACCTGTGTAGAGCAATGGCACATGTTACTTTTCTAGTGAAATGTTGGGACGTGGAGTGGTTGCCCCATAACCAGTTAGGCAATTGACCTAAAAATGTTCATGTTAAGTGATCTAAGTTATTGTAATGTAACTTTTCTGTTTTGGTTTCATAGTCATAGTTATTGTCTTACTGGTCATGTTTATCTTACATAAACTTTGCAACAGATTCTAAGTATTGTTTTATGGTAAGTGATTATTTGAAAATAGCTGCTCAAATTCTCTTCTGGCTGGTATTTCCAGTCAGAAGGTGTGAACAGTTTCAACAAATCTTTTCAAATTACTAATAAACCCTGGCTTTATTGCTTATTTTCATTTCTGTTTTATTATTTGTTCTGTGTCAGTATTCTTTCCACCTGTCTTACAAACTGTATCACAGTCAGAAAAATGCTGAACTCCAAACACATAAATGTGAAGAATTAAGGGTTTGTGTCCCTGCAGATCACAAACTCATTTTAAAATATTGCCTACCTGAACCTAAAGGCTGAGGGACTCTCATTGACAAATACAGGTGTACCCCACAGCCATCCTCAAGCTCAAGGGAAAAAAATGGGGTCTGACTGTGGCAGGAAAGGCATTCCAACCCTTCATATAAACAGCTTTTGCAGACCTTTTTTGAAGTTTCTTTGTGCAATGTGTCCCAGACACAGGCCAGCACAGAGAGTAATGTTGAACAAATTTCTTATGGAACAGTATGCATTGAAAAGGTTGCACTTAGCTATCCCAATGCATACTCGGAAATTTTGACCTTAGTTTCCAGTTGTCTCAGTAGCATCCAACTAACTTCCCTATACTCCACACACAATATTTCTTGTCTTGATAGCCTTCCAATTACTTTACTTTGTACTCAAACTTATCTGAGAGTGAGTGAGATACGAGGTATTCCTTGTATCAATACCAAAGGTTTACTTTCCTTGTAGAAATTGTAAATGGTCCTGATATACATCTTCCTGATCAGAAGCTTTCTCAAATGTGTCTCTGGATATATTCAGATCAAATATTGGTAGTCAGTGCAGGGGTTGCATGGGCACTGCCTGTTGCCTGCAGAGAATAAAAAAAAGCAAGTGTGAGCATTCTACTGGAAAGCATTAACAGGCATGGGATAGCTGGAGCATAGTGTCGACAGTTGTCTGACTCCAAACAGATTTTGAGGCCTTCACAGGATGAAAATGTGGTGGGCTCAGCTCCAGTAGGCATTTGTGCTCTTCTATGTCAAACAGTATAGGCACCAACAAACACAGTCACACTCACTTATATCAGGCATTGAATAAAGTAATTTTCAGCATGAACACAGCCAGCAACTGGCAGTAACTGTAACTTACAACTGCTTTTTTAGTTTTTGCTAAGCTTATGTTTAAACAGAAATACATTTGCCTGTTACAAATCTTACAAAACAGAAACGACAAAGAAATAAAAGACTTTTCACTGGTTTCCACATGACTCTTGACTTCATTCTGTCTGAAAAGAAATTGAAATATAGTTTTCAGGAATTTTAGTTGCTGAATGTACTGGTACAAAAAAGAACTCTTGTGAGATGTCTTTCCTTTGAAAGACAGATAAAGAATCTTCTACATTACGTTATCAGTTTCTTTTTTTTTTCTTTAATGTTGCAGCCTAATCTCTGTGGTGTTCTGGTTTAGTCTTTTGCTGGTTTTGAAGATGGTATAAATAATAAAAACTAGAATTACAGTTAAAAAAAATGTGGAGCAAGGGTGTTTATGCAATATAGTTATGATATTATATTTTTCTTCCTTTTCCCTCTTGTTTTTCTTTATTTCAGTGCTGATGATAGCTTTGCAAGTCTAGTGTGGATTATTTGCAGCTAGATGAGGCACTGTCAAATGATCCAACTGCAGTCGTATAGAACCCACACAATAAGCATCTGACCATCTTTGTCCTATATTTTTTTTTTCACACTGGTGTATTACTCAGCTTTTTAAATACTCAGAAACACTTTTATTTCATGACATTGTGCAGTTAGTGTCACAAAAGAAAACAGAGAAGTCCATTGGAATCTATGTCTGCAGAGGTTATGTTAAGAATGTATTGGAACAAGTCAACAGCTGTGATGGGAAAAAACAACATATTGGCAAACAATCAGTTTTCTTTTTATATTTTAAATTTCCTTTGTTTCCATGAATTTCACTGTTTCCTGACTTCTATTAAAAATGTATAAACTTTTTTATTAGTTTATCACAACGTGGAACCAAACAGCTGGATATGACAGGGTTTAATTTTGTTGCAGAAGAGCCATTCTCTTGATGCAGCAGCTGGGATCACCCAGTCAAAGCAAGAGTAAAGGTTAGGAAATACATCATAGTCAGTATGGTAGGAGACATTTGATAAAACTGCAAATAACCTTATCCTTCCAGTGATTTGAAAATGGGAGGGAGGGAAGGAAAAGAAATTGAAACAGAGAGCTTGTTCAGAGTAAAGCTACTTTCAAGAAGCCCTTTTTTACTTTTCTGCACCAATGCATTTCAGTTATTAATTCTTTCTGCTTAATGAATACAGACTTTCTGGAGGAAAAGAGAAACAAATAAAAAGACTTTCTAAGATGAAACTTCATTGATGTTTTGAATTAAAAATAATTAGACTCTAAAACACAGTCTTCCCATGCGTATACAGATAGTGACATATATGAATTGATTTTGATTGCGCTAACAGTGAGGTAAACCAAACAATAATAATGATAAAAAATACTTTCCTTGGTTAAAAATAATACTGCTGCTAATACAGATCTTACATACTACATTTACAGTCCCACTGAGAAAGCTAATGAGTTTTCACACTTATGTATTAGAAATAAGGTCTTGCGTAAGACAAAACTACTATGTGACATAGTAACAGACACAGTGTGGTTCTACTGACCAGGGTAATGTAAGAATAACACTGTAGATTTAGGTAGAAATTACTAGTGACCGTTGAGTGATACAAGACCCTTTGGACTGAAGAGTTAAAGAGTAGATTTCATGCTAGCCACATCGCTCCCTTTTGTATTGTTGACTGCAGATTTTTAACCACTCTAGCAAAATGACCAAACCTGAGCCAGATGACATTTTAATTGCTTAAAATCTGTGTTTTAAAAAATATATTCTGCAAAATGTATTTGTTTCATGGCATAGATCGGTTAACCCTTCTTTAAGGATGAGGGGCCTTAGATGGGAGATCTTAAAGAAGATATGTTGTTGTACTTTTTTGGTCATTTTAATTAGTTTCTCAACACAAAATTTAGCCTCAATATTGCAGTAGCATAGGTCTTTACTTTTAATTATAAAAAAGCTTAGAAATTCCATCAGATGGCCCTAAAAGACAAATACTGTTACATATGATTTATTTCCCAAAATAGCAGTAGTGCTTGTTTCTCTCTGAGTTGCAAAAATAATATTACAGAGGACATAATGAATAATGCAAGAAGTCTGATTTAACACCAGAATTATTTCTGACATTCAGTATCTGTGAATAGCATATTAATAGCATATACAACTTTTTATGATTGAATGATAGAAATAATGAACTGGCACTGAGCCCTTCTGATTCCTGGCCAAACAAGGGATCTGTTCACAAAATCTAATAAACTTTCTGTCTAAGATTAAGCAATTCAGTGAGTTGAATTGCAGGCTAGAACACTAGCTTTTGCTTTATTTTCAATTGCTATGTGAATTTATATGAGACTCATGACTGGTTATTGTAATGGCCACAAATTAAATTATTTCAACAATATAGGAATTTAATAAATTAGGAATATAAAATATTCCTAATTTAATGACAACGATATGCCATGTAAGTGGAAAAAAAATCTATGTCATAAAAATTACATGTGACATTCAGAAACGTGTGATGAATCCTGCAGCAAAAATAAAGCAATATTCTGGTCGTTGTCTTCCTCAGAACATCATTTTTAGGCTTTGGCTTGGCAGATAGGACTCAAGACTTTCAGAGCTGGTTCAAATTTCTCAGCAGTATAAATAACAAAAGACATTACCAGAAGAGGACCCCTGGGAAACAAGATTTGCTGTTGCTATTTTTCCATCAATCCACACACATAACACCTTTACTTGGGCAGCAGACAGCCTGACTTTTCCTCCTGTGCAGCCTGGTGCCCAGAGTAACTCTTTCATTTGTCCAAATATGAAGGTAGTTTAAGAAGAAGGCCAACATTCCTTAATTTCATTAATTGCACCATGCGCATTTCTTTTTAAAATTCTTTCTCAGCCGTATGTACTTAACAAAACTGAAATGTGAACCTGATTGGTAAAGACAGATGTGTATGGAAATGAAGGGTGTGTTATAGTGAGATGTTTTATGACACCACGGCATTTTCTCACAGAAAACAGATTAATTACCGGTGAATTTTTGGAACTGTAGTTGAAAAATGTAGCAGATGTATTTACCTAATAGTTTGGGTTTCCAAGTGACCACAGATGTCACTTATCCTGAGAGCACCTCTGCTTTGAATATTTTTTTTTACAAGCACACCTCAGTCCTGAAATAGGGTCACAAATGCAAAGATAAAACTCTTTAAAATGTTGAAAGGTTCCTACTAAACTCTACAGGAAATACAGACATGAACACAGCAGTACAGATCAATAGATGCAAATAGCTACTTTAAGCTGTTCTTGCATTTGATTTTGTACCCAAGTAAGGAGCAAACAACTGACCATGAATTCTGGTATTTAGGATGCTCATTATTGTTATTTGTAATGTCAGAGTTTACATCTGGATCTGTATCAGGGTGAATTTCGGTTGGTAGCCATTTTTGCCTGTTTTAACAGAAACAAAGACTGCAGCACTGTCAAACAAATCCGCCTTTGAAGAATTAAGAAAGCCAGAAAGAAAATTTCAAAACATTCAGACTACGTATACAATTTATGTTTTACTTCCTGTAATAGAAAGCCTTTTCTATGCTCATCTATCCATCAAGTGAATTTAGTTTACCAAAAGGCATGAAGTGAAATGCTTAGCATTACTGCTGTTTGCCATAGCTCCCTGAAAAGGAACAGACAGTAAGAAATAATTTATTTAGAGGTGTTATGTGCTTCGCATTCTAAGCAATATAATTTGTAAGAGGTATATACGACTGGGCCAAGTGTGACATATGCTTTATAATCACTGTAAAGGGGAAGATTCCTTTACATGAAAGCAGACTGGCTTCTTTATCATCTTTCCTATCCACAGCTGCTTTGAAAGGTTGGCTCTTGGTAATGCTGCAAATCCAGACTAAGTGAAAATAGAAATTCTGCAGATGTCCATTGGCCAATACCTAAAACAGTTTTATAACTTTGTATTATTGTGGTAGAAATGAATCACATGTGGTAGAGATGAAGCATAACTATGCCTGAAAGAGTCTTCTACCTTTGAGTCCCAAACTCCCAAACATTTGAATAGTGGGAAAATGAAATACACAGCAGAAACATAGTCTGAAGCTGGGCTTAGCATTGTTTCCCATCTCTGTGAAACATTTTTTTAGGTCATTTTCCTCTGAACCTCATTGCTGTTCCATCATGCATAGATAAATAAGCGCTTTCAGCCACAACAAACTAGTCTTGCTAAGCACAATTATGGTTTAAAATAGTACATATTTTCTCCCAGCTATGCAAGGAAATAATGACTCTAAACAGAAAATGTCTCTACTTTTTAGGTTTGTTCATCTGGTGTTTTTAGTTTACTTTTTGCAATATATCATGTTCTGTCATTGTTAATGCAAACATTTGAATTTTTTCTTCTAAAAGATGTTTGGCAATCAGAAGGCATTACGTGCTTAAGTGAAAAGTCAATGAACAACAATGGAAAAAAACTCCAGCATATCTCAGCTTGAAGCATATACTTCTGTGGACAGTTTCTTGTGATTGAAAGCACAAAGCAGTAGCAACCTTTATTCTTTGTTCTGCAGTTGAAATACTTTTTTTTTCTCTGTCTGTTCTTTTGGGAAATAGGATGGAAACTGTAATTCTACCCTGGCCAGTCTATGGGCTTTCCCGTGGATCTTCACATTACAAGCTGCATTTCATTTGCCTGGGAGAGACTACATTACTAATAAAAATGTGAATAGGAATCCCTTACAAAGAATAGCTGTTAAGTGCAGTACCTTAAAATTTATACCTATAAAGTCTAGTTTAAAGGTCATTGTGTAGCTAGCACATACACATACACATTTAAAATCTTCAGAATTCAACTTTCATTTCCATGGTTTTCTCAAAGATTTCAAGGCCCATTCTTCTCTGACATGAGATCCCTTTTTTTTTTTTCTAATTCTAAATCAGAACTCTGTTCACTTTTTTCAATTGTTAATTGAGTCCGACATTTCTTTTCCAGCTGCTTTTTGCAGCTTTACACAGGTCTATTTTACTTTTTTTTTTTTTTTTTCCCAGGGAGAAAAGAAAAAAAAAATCCATCCAATTTGCCCTCCCACTTGAAAGTAAGAATCCAAAAGGGATGAGAATAGCAAGCCTTTGCTACAAGATATATTCAGCTTGCAGTGAGAATACTTCCCAAAAGGAGACATAGACTTCAGTGTGCTACTTCTACCAGCATATATCCTAATTTTAAACTTCATACATTTCTGCACACTCAAAATTTGATTTTTGGCACTTAGTATTGAACTGCAACAAGTGCAGCAGTGTAACTATGTATTATACAAATAAAATACCAGTGAATGGTCTTCATTTTTATTATTGCTATTTTAATTCTATGAGAAAAATATCTATAGATATCTTTAGCCATTCTATGCCACTATATAGTTACTGACAATATTAAGGTACCTCTTTGGCAAATTGTAAAATGTTAATTTTCATAGTATGTTAATCTCTCGATATTTAAACAAGTATCTTTTAAGCTCATGATGCCATTTCCCAAAACATCCACACAGGAGTTGTAAAACATTCTAGTATATCTTGTTGTTGCTACCAGCTGCTCTGTGTGGGAAACATAGAATTTTATTTAATACTTCTTCAGAGATGGCAAACAGATGGTTTAATGCACTCTTGAAATGTTTGTGCTTGAGATTCAATTATTTTTGTTCACTTAACAGCCTTTCAGAATAAAGTGATGTAACATTCCTGATCTTAAGGACGCAGACTGGTTTCAGGCTGACATATAAACATTGTTATACAGCTTGTTTAAGATTGCACTTTTGTTTCAGATTTCCACTTTTCCTGCCCAGTGCCTCTTTCTTACAGCACTGTCTGGATAAGTTTTCTTGTTTGACTGTATGCTAAACAGTTATAGTTCCTGGTATTTTCATTTTAATGCCTTTGGATGATGCTTTCATTAACAGCAATTTGATAAACTAACAATTTTATCAAACTGCCCCTGAATGTAGTTCTTGACAGAACTGAAGATTTTCCTTGAGGATTTTCTGTGGCATCTCCTATGGTATTTCCCCTTCATTGTGAGTTTGGTCTTGTACCTGAAGCATGGGTCTGATGTTTGCTTTCTGCTCCCTGCTTTACCAAGAGCTCTGACACTCTGGTGAGCGCACTGTTACTTGCATTTTTCACAGGGCTGAGTCGGTGACTTCCAACCAGTCGCTCGAATTAGCAGCCCACATGACACATGCTGGTATAGCAAGTGTCAGTGACATAGGCTATGGTATGTAAGAGTTTGTATCAGGGAAGCATGTAGAGTTTTGAGTCCAACAGCTTCTTTGAACAACAGTTTTAATAGTAACCAAAGATTTCTGGTCTTACAAAGTCAATAACAACATATTTCTGAGGATGCTTGAGTTTCCTTTGCCAAAAAAATAAGGAAATTTCTTATGCCATTATTTTGTCCTTTATAAAGCCACCTCATTGATTCTATGATGTGTCATCTAAGTGATAATTTATGTGGGGTTTTTTTTCATGTAATACAACAGTATATGCATAGGTGCATAGAACTGAAAATTCAGAACTATATTCCTAACAGTAAGCTATTACATGCCAAGACTAAGCAAATAACAAAGCTCACAGGCTACTTTCGAATATTTTTAAGACTTCTCCACCCACTTGTCAATGGAATAAATACCTTCTTTCAGACATGACTCTTCAGTAAGGGCACATTTAATATGACCTGTGGCAACAAGTTTTTTATCAAGTGTTATGTACCTTTGGGACTCAAGTAGCTCCAAGCAGTTACTCCAGCTGTTCGTATCGCCACCCTTGCATTTCAGCACAATTTACATTAACCAGAGAGGATAGATGAAGCATGATCCTGACAAAGAAATTACACAGTTTGTACATTAGGATGAAAGGTTTTAGTGGCATTACACCCATTGTCTTGTATCATAACATAGCGATCTCCAGTAAGGGAATGATAGTGAAGGATGCAGATCATGAATGAAGTTGTTATGGAGGCACAGGATCTGCCTTCTTCACTGTTGGAAGTTTTGATTAAGTAAAATTTGGTTTTACAGGAGCACTGCAATAAATAGTGAACAAACCCTAGTTATAACAAGGGGAACTTTTGGTTGGTTTTTTTTTTTGGCTCAGTTAGTTGACCTGAAGAGTTAGAAACATAAGATACCCTATTCAAAGTAAGTTTTTGAGAGAATTAAAGGAGGAATGTAGATCTGTCATCTTCTATACTTTCCTGCCCTAAGATAAGATCAGGTGTCCCAAATCTGGACAGATTTTTGTCTGTCTCCTCTCAAAATCCTATAGTACTGGAGATAGAACGTTCCTAGGCAGTCTATTCTAGTACCCAGTTGTCCTTTCATTTAGCAAAATTTTATTCCTTAAACTTCTTTCATTTTATAAATTGTAATTCTTATTAAAATACTAAAACCTTCTAGTCTAACATTCAGTACTGAATGAAACCATTTAGTAAAATCTAGATAGGACTACCAGTATTCCTGGGCTTTTTTTAGGAAATCAACTGTTTTATCAAAGTGACATGTTGGTTTAATATGACACCATCTTCTTTTATTAGCATGTTGTCTATTCTGTTTTCTTCAAGTTACTTTGGAAGGGAAAGTGAAATCAAGTGATTGTTCCAAAAAAATATAAACAATACTTTACCTAAGTCCTTAATACTGAGAATAAAACATGGATTAAAGTAAATAAGCATGAAAATACAGATTCATTAGGATAGAGCACACAGCACTCAATCTCCTTTAAGCTACTTATTATAAACCATTTATTAGAAGCTATATAACTCTATACATGAGATGTATGTATAAATAGCTCAGTGGGAGCATTTTCAGATTTCTAAAATAGCTAGAAAACACAGGGCACGTTCAAAGGTTGGTAATGCAATATTAACTTAAATGTTCTTGTACTGTATCATATTGCTTCATTCAGTGATCTACTCCTTCATTAGAAACATGAATATTTGGCTTTAATGATGGGGGGAGTGTTGCTCTCTCCCAAGTTAGGCACACAGTATGCCTGGGTTTTTTTGCATCCATGCTTGGAATATCAGCACTGACTAACCAAAATCCTGTACTCACTGTCCTATTGTGTTACGACTTGAATAGCTACAGACAATATGCTGTTCTTTTTAAAAAAAAAAATGAAAAAAAAAAACAGTATCCCTCACAGTAATGGGACAACATTTTCACTGCAAATCTAAAGACACAAAGGTATATTAAGAGTGTAGAGAGTTGAACATTGCACAAAATTTTACTGTTTCTTTATTATCAAATGAGAGAACAAAGGAGATTGAAAAGTCATTTGGTTTGACATTAAATGAAAAATTTCATGGCACTTTTTATATCCTTAAATCTGATATAAAACACTTTTCCTCCATCTGTGACCCCCTTTTCACAGATTTAACAAAAATAAATTCAAATTAAAAAAAAAAAAAAAAAAAGCCACACTTACTCTTTTTCACTGGAAATTCAGTGAAATTGCATCAAATGAATCTGAAAATGGTATATAGTTTCATTTCTATGTAGGTGAGTTTTGATTATTTTTTTTTCCCAAATGAATTTAGCTTTGCTCTGGTGACTTGAAATTTTTTATGGAAAGTACCTAATAGAAATAGGAGCAAGAATCAAAATAAGAACAAGAATTAAAAGAACAAAAGGAAAGGAGAAGTAAAAATCTTACTTGCTATTGGAAACCTTTAGCTACAGTCTATTGGAAAAGTATAGTGATTAACAAGAATTACTCTCCATATGAGTAAACAAAGAGGAGTCTTTGTTATTTGTTTACAATAGCACATTCATTAGCTAACATAAACTAAATGCTTTATAAGCCTCTTCAAATCAAACATTTTTACCAGATATTTTAATTGCTGATAGCTAGGCAGCCATGAAATAAATTACAAGTTGCCTTTGCATGATTTAAACTTGGTACGAGATTTGCCACAAACAAAAGAAATATTTCTCTGCTGGATTTCTTTCTGCATCATTTACTCCCTGCAGCTTAGAGCAGATTAATGTGTTCAGAGACTGATTGCCGTAATTACTCTGCCCTGCTGCTCTTCTATATTATGCAAACAAATGCACATGATGAAAGAGAAAAAATGGACAAGAATAGAGGTTCTTAGGCTCTCCTAATTTCCAACTTAAAATATCAGGTCATGAATAAAAGCTAAAACTTTGAACTAAACTTGAGTCTAGTTCACAAACATAATTATGCATCTCATTAGTTGTTTTTTATATTTTTTCAATTACTTTTTATGTAATAATTTTCCGTTCAAAGTTATATTTTTTTTATTTAATTTTCTTAATTTAGAAAGTTTGGAATTCTAATGGACTTTCAGTGTTGGTAAATGTTCAAATTCCTTTGAAAAACTACCTTCAAATATTTGTTTGCCAGTGGTAAGCATCAGTGGAAATCATTCACTATCATTTCAGCTACAGCAAATTAATAATAGAAATAGTTTAGTCTTGGTTTTTTATTCTTCCAAAAGGTAGTAAAATAAGAAATTTTTTAAAATCTGAAACAAGGCTGTAAAATGAGTCAGGAGGCTTTGGATGATGACAATCCCATAATTCTTATCAGTAGCATGCTGACATTTTGTATACATTTTGTAAACATTTTGTATATAGTTTTTGTGTTTATAATCTATATGTGCGAACATAGTAATGATAATAATCACTCGTATCTTTTTCTGACTACATTTCCTCTCTCCAGGACACTGTAAGCAATCTGATCTAACAGTCCCATTTCAGACAAAGGGCTGAACTTCGTGACTTCCAGAGGTCTCTTTCTACCAATGTTCCTGTGACGCTATGAATACTGTCTTTGTGGAGATCAATTGAAACTCTCCCATCAGCTCCTGCAAACTAGAAATTCAAAAATTGTCATGTAAGTATTTCTCCATGTGCTAAATGGGTTACAATCTATTGTTGTTTATGGCTTACATAAATCCGATATTTATGGCAGTGAAGTTGACAAGATATATGCTTATTCCTGTTTTTTTTTTCCCCTCTCCTTTGCTTAACTTTTCTGAATATGAACAAAGTTAGGAGCATAAAATGGAGATTGTTGGGCTTTCCTTTTCTTGTTGTTTGCACTTTCTTCCTTGTCAAGGAACAAGTTTTAGTGATTTTTTTTTTTTTTTTTTTTTTAATGGTCGTTAAGTAGCCTGCATTTATAAATCCTCGTTTTTCCAGGATAGAGGAGATCTCCTTTTTAGGAGGACCTAAATATATCTTATAGTGTTGAGAGTATATTTGGGATTAATTCCAAAATTCCAAATGGTAGGAAAATATATTTTCTTCATTTAAATATTTTCTTCATGTAAATATTTTTCACTACGGTTGTATGCGATATTTCTGAAATTTCTATTAAATACTTTTTTGTATTGAGTTTTAATTTTTTTACATTTCAGTTATAGTATGCGTCTTTGAAAAATTAATATAGAGCAAACTAAAAGTTTATATATCATTCAAGAAAGACTGAAAGAAAAAACAACGCAATAAAATATATTCTTGAGCAAAATATCGAAAAATGGCAAACTTGTTTTTCTGCCACAGGGAGCTCTGTGTTCAAGTCATTGGCAGTCAGTATGGACTCAGACAAGGACATATATTGTCCCTTACAGGATTAGAAGAACACTATGTCTGCTTTATCTAATTGTGTCCTTTGAGACATATATCTTAGATTTGTCTTCCCTTTCTCGTGCATTAAACTGCAAGATCAGATTACCTTCTCATGTGTCTCAAGTAATTTACGGAAAATGTGACAAATTCCATTGGAGCTTTCTACTATATTTTTTAAATTACATAATGATGTTTTTGTCATCATTGTGCTAAGAAAATTTTTTTAAAACCCCACAAAACTACCACATACCAAAAAATCAACCCCAAAACAAAACAAAACAAAACTAAAAAACAAACCAGAGACATGTACAGAATTTCTCTGAGACTGTCAGTCTGATGAACATGCTTCACTCTGTAAATACTAAACGAATATTTAGCATGCACACCTCAGGAAAATCACCTCTCTTCAGAAATCTCTAAATATTACAGGGCCTGAATTCTTCTAGCAGATATTTTCAAACAGAGGTGAAAACAATATAGTCCAGTGGCCAATGAGGGCATTGAATAAATCAACTGTACTTTTTTAGCTTGTTTTGTCTTGTATGCTTTGTAGCCCAAAGTCTATCTGCCCCAAAGTCTACCTGCAAATAAAAATAATCCTTTTTGTATTTTTTTTCAGTAAATTCTACTAGGAAGCTTACCATTCGAAATTCAGCTATCATGAAACTTGCATCTCAACCAGAATACTATTGTGTTCAGAGTCAACCTGCAATCAGGTTCATACGAGTTAGGTTAACTTGCAAACAAATGTTAGAACAAAATTTTTCAAAGTCTTATCTGCCTTTGCATATGATTACTGTGGTTATTAAAACCGTAGCACGGTTTTTGTGGTTATTAAAATTCAAATTTGATTGCATTAACTTTCCACTTAAGACAGGCTCTTTGCTATGAATGAGGCAGCAGTACTACCTTGCTTATACAACTGAGGTCTTCCCTCTTTTCCCTGACCCCAGTCTTAGGGTACCAGCTATCCTGTCATTCTTGCATTCATACATATGACTCATCTATGCTAAGCATTCATTTCTGCTGGCCTGGGAAATATTTATCCATGTTCTGTCTTGTACCAGAACTTTTCACCCTTGAGTGCATTATCACTTAGTAGAGATGAATCAGTTTAGCAGGGAGATGTTCATAAGACATTTTGTCTTATGAACTTGCCTTGACCTGTTAATTACAAGCTGCCATCTCAGACTTTATAAGTGACAGTGTGAAGGATCCTGGTCTGTTCTAGTGCATCCTTAAGCACATTTCACTTCAGCAGTAGCTGAAAAGCTCACATAGGATGCTGGAGCATCAGAAAATATTTTCTGTTGGGACCCTACTTATGAGGGCTTATGAGGGTTCACAGTTCAACTGCATACTGTAACAAATTAAAACTGATATTCACATCCACACTTACAACTTCTCAGAAGACAACTAACAATGAAAAGGATCTCAAACTATTTTTCACCTTCAATAGACAACATGTACACATCTACTCCATTACACTATAATAATCCTATACTCCTTGGTGAAGCCTGGCATTAACAAGAGAAATCTAGGATATCTGTGTTCATGGTGAAAGCATAATATCAGAAACAGGCTTTTCTCTTTCATTTTAACAAATTTTGTTATGCTGACTGCTGTGAAGACTTATTTTCTTTCATATAACCAGAAGGAAAAGGAATGTGCAATTCTATGCACAGTATTGTGGAATTCTATGCCTAAACTAGAATATTAATGCTAGGAATTGCATAACTGAATATCACAATGCCCACAGTTCTTTCTTGGATACCTGGCCATCTCTGTTTTCTTGAGGAGATAAGCAGTACAATTATTGTTTTCTGTTTTCAAGGTTGAATAAAATGGTAGAGGTCAAGTCCAATTACAAAGGCTTAGAGGTTAAATCAGTGTTGATAACCATTACATGACTTTGCAGATTTACCTTAGCATAATGGATTATATATTTATGTCTTAACTCTGCTATGTTTTTGGTATCACTGTTTTCTCATAGTCATGCTATTAGCGACATCATACATGATCTTTTGAACCTGGAAAACTGTATGCAGTTATCAGATCAGAGACAAAGAGCCTGTATGAAGTGCAAGAATATGTAGAACAGAAAATAACAGAAATAATTCTGTAAATCACTTTGAAATAAACCAAAGAAAACAAAAATGTCAAGAAAACATCAAATGAAGGCAGTAACCAATGGCACAGCTGTCAAAGGAACATCTAGTTTGTACATTTTATTTTTCCCAAGGCAGGGGTGGCCAATTTCTTATCAAAACAAATCTCTCCTCTAAATAAGAGACTTAATAGCATGGTCTTTAAAAGCAAATTGGAAACTGTCCTACTGACCACTTTAATTTGCATTCATGTGTTGTGCTACGAGTCAGTGGCTGATTACTGTGTTAAGAACACAGCAGTGAAATCAGGTAAAAGTATTGAAAATCTGAAAAAAAAAAAAGAAAAATATTAGTCGTTTTCCCTGCTACATGTTTGCCTTAAATAAAACTCAAATCTTATGAATATCACCTGATTTTCCTTTACTTAAAAAATAAACTCTTAAATCTAGCTCACCATTTGACCAATGTTTTTTTTTTTTGTATAACTATATCACTCTTTTGACTTACTTACAGAAAAGTAAGACTACCTAAAGTTAATAAAATTTTGATTCAGTTTTGAACCTGTTATTCAATCCAAGAAGGACTGAATGCAGCATTCAACCTTGGATTTTACAACAAGCTGCTGTAATTTTACTGAATTTCTTTAATATTAGCTATCTCCACTTACTTTTTTTTTCCTGTTTCTGATAACAGGTATTTCCTCTGACCTGGTCATCAGATTTATTACTTTATTTTTACCTACTATCCCTGTTAACGCTTTAATTTTATGATACATAAAACAGAACAATGAAATTATGTCTAGTGACACAATAGTAATAATTATGCACTTGCTCAGGCAAAAGACAATCAAGATCAGGATTTAATATGATTCCAGGGAGATTAAACAAAGCATCATGACAAATGCTGATGAAACAATAACATCTCAGCCATAGCTTTGTTGAAGAAATTGCAAGTTTTGAATTATTTCATCACTTCTGTTTTCCCTTGACACCTATGCCTAGGTCCAGAATGAATACCTTCTATATCTTGGTAGAAAAAGATGATGTTGCACAGTCTGTTTTCTTGATTTTCAGGATTTATTCTTGGTAATATTTTGATGTAATACCCAGAACCTACAAGAACTGCCTTGTGAGAGTTGAACTGTCCTTTTTGCTCTGAAAAACATCTGCTGCTAGTCCCAGAAATGTCAGTGATGAGTGCATGTAGACCTGGAAGGCTGCAAAGAAATAACAAACAGATTATCATGAGGGGCGAACTGTCCTTCCTTGAAATGCCTCATATAAAAGAATCAATATGTTGTTAAATTAATATATTTTTCTCAATTTTCTTCTCACGTTTGTGTGTATGTCCAGATAGAGGATTAGTTCATATAAAAACTATCTAATGTAAATTATTTTCTCTGTTTTCTATTCTTTTATCTTTTACTCAAATTAAAATCAGTTTTACAGACTCTGGAAAAGAATATAACTTTTGTTTAATCATACAATAACTAATCCATATTTTTTAATTGCATTCACATAATGTTTAGCCTGAGGCAGAAATCTTCTTTAGCATATTGCAAAGGGCTCGCATTTTTAAGATTATTCAATATTTACTTACGGGACACTTTTAAAAAAAAATTTTTGTTGTTGTTAAATGAGCTTTCTTAAGATAAAGAAGATGCTATTTTGTTCTCCTATTAAATGATTCTCATTTATTCTGACAGTTTTACCTTCATAATAATAGATTTATGAATTAATAGATGTGACTCAACAGTGCTTCGGCATCCTGTAAATGTCAAAGAGGGTTAATATGTTCCTGACAAAGAAACATCAGATTTTATCAACTTGACTTTTTTTCCCTCATTGGTTTCTCAAAGAGGGAACAGGCACTGAGGAATTATTTTCTAGTGCTTTTCAGTAAATCACCTTTAGGGAATGTAGGATAAAAATCAAAATACTTAATTACAAAACTTCTGAAAATGCTGTTTCATATGAATATATACAATAAGGGTCTTTGCACGGCAGCAAGAAAAAGATTCTTCTTTGTCATATGATCATATTATATAATCTGCATATATCCTTCAAACTGTTAAAATTTGTAACTACTCAACACTTAGTAGAACCTACTTCAACCTTTGAACTTCAGCTTTCCAATGATGAGCTTCCATTTGTGTTTATTCCCATATTAATCTACAATTATTCCATGTTAGTTTAATATTACTTGTTTGTTAGAAATGTGTTGATGTGCCAACATTTGTTTTAAGTTTAAATAATTTTTTAATCTTTTTAGATGCTTAAAATAGCTACTCAACTAAATAGAAAATTGTGTTTCCTCTAAGTTTCAATTATTATGATAAACTCTTCTAGTGTCTGCTCATAAAACAAGCTCTCTTCGCAGACTTCTTTTCCACCAGTTCAGTTTAAGCAAATTGTTCATGAATAGAGAGTTCAGAATTTCTCACAATGAGTATTCCATATGAAATTTTATCATTAAATTCCTGTATGATTTCATTAATAGTTTCATATCTCTCTTCAGAATACTTCATCTGAAAATTTCTTTTGCTATCCTGTAACTGATACCAGGAATAAACTAATTATTTACAGCTCACAGTTGTCCTGTGATTAACTTATGTCTGTAGGTCTATCTTCTCTTTTGCTTCAATTTAGGAATCATAGTTCTGCTATAAAATTTTTTTTACTAGCTATCAGGTGTTCAATTCAATATGATATACTATTTTATGAACATTTTACTGCGACTTCTCATGACTAGCTTCATGTTGTCTGAAACTGCATGTTCTAGAAAATTATTCTATTCCAGATTCATTTGTGAAGGTAGCCACTCAAAAGGTAATACTCTGCTATGATTGTATTGTATTTTACAGGGGAGAAAGGTAAGCACCACCGACAGTTGTACTGAAATTGCGATCTTCTGAATCACCTCAGTAACACACAGGAACATTTTTAGACACATATAAGCACATCTAAGTATATAGGAATATCATCACTAGCAGCTAGGAGTCACTTAGTAAAAAATATTTCTAAAGAGTACTGGAAGCATGGAGTCACTAGAGACCCTCTGTTGCTGGTCTGATTTTATTCTGCATAAAAAATTAATATTACTGTCCTCCTCCAACACTACTTTAGTCCAGATTCAGCTGTCTGTGACCCAATGCTTAATTTGATTTTCTAAAGTGCTGTTATCATCAAGCAGCTTTATACTATGAATATTAACATTTACTCAGAGCCCAAATAGCTATTTTCATCTTCCTGTTTTCAAATGTTTTATTCTGATTCCTTCATGTAATATTTAGGAGTTTATTATTTTAACAGATGAGTTTCACAGCACATCAAACAACACTAAACAGTCTAGTCGACATAGAATTTTGTGACATAAGAAAACCAGATAAGTTAAAAAACTTTCCAGCAAATGTCATAAAAAGTAGCTTTCCCAGTGTGTCAGGAATGAGACCACTCAAATATTTTCTACCGTTTAAGAGGTTGCAGTACAGCAAAGGGTAACAATAGTGTTTCAGAAAAGCTATGAAATGTTCTACAGCTGAAAAATAATCCTAAGTATTACCTAAACTTCACATGCTGCTCACACAGTTTATATGCTGCTAGCATACTCTGCAATCGAAAACATACAGGGCTTTATATTAAATTTATTTTTTTGAATCTACTTGCTTTTACCAACCTGCCAGAGAATATTTTTTTATATATACTCTAAAACTATATATATTCAATAAAAGAACCTTTTATATAGTAATCTTCCTCCAGATAAAAAGAAATTGTAACACTGCCCTTTCCTAAGTACAAAATGATCTCTTTGGAGGTTTAAAATCCAGCAGAAGTCATAGACTGTTTAGAGGGAAGTTAATGCTTGTGACAGTAAATAGATGCAGACTGGCAAAGTAGGAACAGGATGTCCCACAAGAGGTGCTCCATGGTGACTGATTCTTTGTAGTTGCTTTACCCATGAAACGTGAAGAAAGACTGCAACGGGTTACCCATTTTACACCCTCTTCCTTTCTAAAAGAGTGACGGTAACCTATTCAATGTTCCTGGGAAACTCTGAGAAAGAAACGGAGCACAAATTATAACCAGAAATTTCTGTGTGGATTATTAAGTCAACATGTTTAGTCATTATTCTCATTGTTCCCAAGAAAGATCTTGGTTCTATTCTCTGTAAGATCAAAATACACGTTAAGAAAATTTTAGTGAAAGATCAACCTGTAAAATGTCTAAACAGCCATCTAAAAGATCACTATTTGAATCTGTTGTTTTGATGTAGGTAAAAACTGTTACAGCAACAAAATCTACACTTATAACTGTGGAAAAAAACTATCAAGTAGAGACTCACACATTTTGTGCAAAAATCAAAGATAAATATCTTGTTTTCATAGTTGATGTAGCTTTTTGTTTGAGAATTCAGATATAAAATGGAAGAAGAATAGAATTATGGGAAAAAGAAGTTATGAGGAGAAACAACTAGATAGAGAACTGAGAATAAGGTGCATTATATATATATTTTAAGACATGCAAAGGAACAAAAATACAGATACGTAGCGTACACATCAGTAATTTTCAAGGTATTTCACAGTAGGAGAAGTTTCACTACTCTCACTTTAAACATTTAGAAATTGAGATACAGAAGATGGCATGTCTGGGAAAAAAGCCAGATGCAAGATATCTAGGAAGAGCTTACAACTTCAAAAAGCATTGTATAGTTTTCTGTTCTGCATTAAGGGATCTTTTGCAGCAGGAAAGTTAAAAAGAGAATGAAAGAGGTGGTGTTAATAAGCAGACGACACATTTTAAAATGCAAGTGGTGAAAAAATACAATCGTAAGTATTATTGAAGAAGCAGAAGTTTTGGACTTTAAATTCAGTTACTTGTCAAAAGTCTCTAAGAAGCTAACTCTCTCTCTACATGATCAAAGTTAAGAAATATGCCATGATATTAATGCTCCAAACCATTATCAAGACTATATTCCTTAATTTCTTCCTTAAGACCTATATGTTTTCAATCTACCGTTTGAGTTTGGCTGATAAGATATTGCAATCTTTCTGTTTAATATTTGGTTCATGTATTTTACACAGTCTTTCACATCCTATTCTCTAAACATTGGAGATCTGGATTTGATGGATGGACAACTCAATGGATAAGGAATTGAATGGATGGCCACACTTAAAGAGTTGTGGTCAATGGCTCAATGTCCAAGAGGAGACCGGTCACGAGTGGCGTCCCTCAGGGGTCCGTGTTGGGCCCGGCCCTGTTCAACATCTTTGTTGGCAACATGGACAATGGGATAGAGTGCACCCTCAGCAAGTTCGCCAATGACACCAAGCTGTCTGGTGCAGTTGACATGTTGGAGGGAAGGGATTCCATCCAGAGCGACCTTGACAGGCTGGAGAGGTGGGCCCATGCAAACCTCATGAATTTCAACAAGGCCAAGTGCAAGGTCCTGCACCTGGGTCGAGGCAATCCCAGGGACAAACACAGACTGGGTGGAGATTGGTTTGAGAGCAGCCCTGAGGAAAAGGACTTGGGAGTGCTGGTGGATGAGAAGCTCAACATGAAGCAGCAATGCGCCCTTGCGGCCCAGAAGGCCAACCGCATCCTGGGCTGCATCAAGAGAAGCGTGGCCAGCAGGTTAAGGGAGGTGATTCTGCCCCTCTACTCTGGCCTGGTGAGACCCCACCTGGAGTACTGTGTCCCACTCTGGAGCCCCCAACATAAGAAGAACGTGGATATATTGGAACTAGTCCAGCAGAGGGTTATGAAGATGATCAGAGGGCTGGAGCATCTTTCCTATGAGGACAGGCTGAGAGAGTTGGGGCTGTTCAGCCTGGAGAAGAGGAGAGTCTGGGGAGATCTTATAGCGGTCTTCCAGTACCTCAGGGGGGCTCATAAGAAAAATAGGGAGAGAGTTGTTAGTAGGGTCTGTTGTGATAGGGTGAGGAGTAATGGTTTTAAAATAGAGGGAGGTAGATTCAGACTGGACATCAGGAAAAAAATATTTTTACAATGAGGGTGGTGGAACTCTGGAGCAGGTTGCCCAGAGAGGTGCTAGATACCCCATTCCTGGAAACATTCAAGGCCAGGTTGGTCTAGGCTCTGAGCAACCCCATCTGGTTGGAGATGTCTCTGCTTCTTGCAGGGATGTTGGAGAAGATGACCTTTAAAGGACCCTTCCAGTCCAAACTATTCTATGATTCTATGATTCAGATAGAATAGGTATCAGTAAGAAGTACAATGTACCAAAAGCCACACAATGGCAGATGGTTGATTTTGTATGCAGTCTACATGGATTTCTACTGCTCTTACACATTATAATGAGACTATATGAGGTCATTACTCAGCATATGTGAGGTGAGAGCAAGCCTCCTACTTTCAGAAGCAATTACTTTTATTGCTTTCAGAAAGTTTCAGTTAAATAGATGTTTTATATTTAAATGTCAAAATACTTCTAAAATGATGTAGAATAAAACAGAAAGGGACAAGATATCATCCACATTTCCACTTCTCCATATAAAAATAAATAAACTTTTGTGGTTGAAATCTGCAGAAAATGAGAATTATAATCTTATTAAGAAAAGAGAGAAACATATAACTGAATTTTATGTACCTGCTTGCTACTCCTTGGGCAAGATCTTTACAAAATAATCAGACAGTCCAGCTAGAAAACCAGAATGACATTTCTGAAGTTTTTCTGCATCTGCTAAATTTAGACACAATCTACAATTTGGGATCATAATAAATGGAAAGAAATAATATGGTTTATTTGCATTTTCTATTTATATCTACTCTTAGATAAGGATATGCCCATTTGGACTCCAAATAACACATCTCGCCTGTGTACAGATGAGAGTATGTATATGTATGTTTTAATGCATTGATATTCTTCAGAATAGATATGCCTTCAGTAGATCTTCATAATAATTCCTTTTCTGTTAGTTGCTGTTCTGTCTCCTCAGAAAAAGCTGCAGAAATCCTATTCAAGCAAGGCTTCTTTTTTCTTTTTCTTTTTTTTTTTTTTTTAATTGGGTAGTGGGAAGGTGAGGGGTTTTTTTTGGTTTGTTGTTTTTTTTCTTTTAATATGTATGTGTTCTGGATTTGGCTGGAATGAAGTTAAGTTTCTTCACAGCAGCCTGTATGAATTCTTATTTTATTAAATTATTTACCAAAAAGGTGTTAGTAAAACACAGATGTTTTAGATGTTAAGCAGTGCTTGCATAGCATCAAGGACTTCTCTGATTCTTATGCTGCCCCCAGAGTAAGTAGGTTGAGGGTGACAAACAGATCAGGAGGGGACTCATCGGGGACAGTTGAATCAAATTGACCAAACAGATGTTCCCAAGAAGTCATACTAAGCAATAAATCTTGTCGGGGGAGGAAGGGAGAAATTCTTCCAAAGTAGCCATTGCTTGGCAATGACTGGGCATCTGTCTGCTTGTGGTGAGTAATTGCATTTGGAATAACCTTTTCGTTTTCCTTTTTGTTTAATTTTCTCCCTTTCACTTATTAATCTGCCATTATCTCTTGATAATGCCACGAGTCTCTTGAGGGAGGGAGTGTGTGTGTTCGTTTTATTCCCCTCATATTGTCCTGATTCTCTCCCTCATCCTGCCACGGGCGAGTGACCAAGCAGCTGAGTGGGACCTTATCTACCAGCTAGGGTCAACCCACCCCAGTATGATAGAATAAGTTCTCCAGAAAAATACTTTCCACCTTTGGAATACAGCTATTTTAAAAGAAACACAACACAAATAAACTCACGAACTGCATGTTCAGGGAATGGTACAGCAAGTAAAAGAGTGGTTATTCACATGTAAGGAAAAGTTATTCATTCATACGGACTGAAATTACATAAGGAATCCAAAGGTATCACCTTACTAGATTTAAGGCAATGAAACTGACTTTGCAATATATGCTCTTAGCTCTAATATATGTGAAGTTTCTATCTTTATATTGTTTGATCTAGTGGAAATTAATAAGATAGTACTTTGAAACCTTACTTTAAAGGAAAACTTTCCAAAGTACAGGGAAAGCCAAAAGATGGTAGCTATACACTTAGAAGTCCATGTTTCCTCATTTCTATTTTATACGGTAGGAAGTCTGATTAAATCTCCATTACAACAACTTAATTTTGCTATAAAAGTCTTAATTTACTTACTATTTTTTAATAACATAGCAGTAACACTGAGCATAAAGTGGCTTAATTTTTTCTGAACTCTTCATAGTCACTTTTCCAAAAAGTTTATGTACTTGACTGTACTGCATCTAAACAAAAACATATGTACTGGGTGATATGTCCTTACAGAAGAAGTTCTGTATATAAAATTGAGTCTGAAAACAAGCCCCAGTGATGGATGAAGGGCAGTTGTAGGAGTGGATTAATGCACTAGTTTTCCTTTCAGAAACAGGAGGCAAGTCTTTTAGGCCGCAGCTGAAAAGATGTCTTATGTTCTTGGTGTAGGTATACGTATAGCGTAAGGCTATCTAGTTACCTCTCTGGGCCTGATGTGGTGCCATGGGAGGTCAGTATAAGAGATTCCAGTGACTATGAAAGATAGAAGCCTGCACTGTGTTACTTGGGAATGGGTTTGCCAGTTAGAAAACTTTGCAAAGTATCTGCTTTTCCACTGGTTCTGACTATCTCAAGAGCCAAATACACATCATTCCTTTTTCAATGTTTTTGTCAGTCTGTCAGATTACATTACGAAATGAAAAATTTACTCCTCCTGTGTAAAACCAGTAAGTGACAGCATAATTTCAGCTCTGTGTTTTAGGATGAGAACTCTACAGAGTAGATCAGAAACGTGGTTACATGAAGAATCTAATGGTGCAATACTTTGAAAGCAAGGATTTTCAAATTAAGCTTTTAAAATGTCATAATCTCGTGTAGATATATAAGAATAGGTTTAAAATAGATGAAAATATTTTTACTTTATACCAGGTCTTTTGGCTGAAGAATAGATGTTGCAGTATGATTTGGGTTTTAACTTGGCACAGTTCTGAAATTACAGATGTGCGATGTGCTGAGCTGCACTGATAGCCGTGCTTATGCTCCGTGTCACATTCAGAGACACTTGAGAGCATTGCAGGCGATGCTTTCACACGTTTAACAATGTTGAGAATGTGCACTTAGGCACATGAGGAACAGCAAAGCTGAAAAGGGGCTGCTTCCATTTCTGTGCTTCAGGTGCATATCTTCATCAGAGTTGTTTTGAACTGTGCCTCAGGTATAGCATCCCTCTGAGTTGTTTGTCTCTTGAGCATTCAACACAGCGTGCTTAGCTATATAGCTGGCTCAGACTTGATTTTGCTTCTCTGTTATATGAAAACTTCTAATTGGTTGCTTCAGCGGAATGAATGCTCTGTGCTGGGGTTTGTTTTTCACTAGCTTCTCTTTTCTAAACAAAGATGAAAGGATATTGGCTAGGTTATTCTAGTTTCAACTGTTCTCTCATTTACATTAAATGTTTTGGTGTTCTACCACTTCAGGCCTCGATGTCCTTTCAGGAATGTTACTTGTCCTTTCAGACAGCTCTGGGTATCTTTTAATAATGGATAAAAAAGCGTGAACTACTTTCCGCAATGGGACAAGACAGCTATGGTAACTTCTGAAAAGACATGACAATATACAACATATCATTGTGAGAGACTGTGTTGAATGTTTGTCTCAACATTGTCGAAACATCAAACCACCACCCGGACAATGGCTTCTCATTATCTCGCAGAACCTGAATGCAGAACTGGTTA
>WHYT01017244.1:183971-211479 GCA_009806455.1 Tetrax tetrax
TCACCCAGTAATGGGCATGCATATCGCCCAGCAATGGGTATGCGTATCACCGCCAGGTGGGGAATGCGGCTAGGAAAAAACCAGCTTTTGGAATACAAAGAAAACAACCAACATAAAAGGAGAACATTTTCTTAACGGGACACTAACTTCTTCTTTCTTCACTACACGCTCACTTCTTTCCCTCACTTCTTCTTTCTTCACCACACACACACTTTCTACACACACACTTTCTGCACTCACTTCTTCTTTCTTCACTACACGCTCACTTCTTTCCCTCACTTCTTTCTTTCTTCACCACACACACACTTTCTACACACACACTTTCTGCACTCACTTCTTCTCTTCACTACACGACTGCACCTTACTCAACCACGGAACCGACATCGAAAGGACCAACGCCGGACGGATCGTTCCCTCCTCGAGCCAACTGGACTGTCGGGACGCTGCAACTCCGTGGTGGTAGCTATTATAACTGGAACTCTTTTCTCTCTTTCCTTTTCTTTCCCTCCTTTCTCTTCCATTTGCAAACTTATTGTCGGGTTAATAAAGTCACCTGGCACTTGACTCCGTTTTGAGTCTTAATTCTGTTTCCCGAGAATACGAACAAAACCACGCTCCGGTGTGTGTGAGGTGGGCCCAGCCGCCCCCAGCCTCCCAGACTCGTCTGAGGTCGGCTGGAACGCAAGGGGGCCTTCCTCTTGTCCGAAACCGGAACGTGACAATCATCTATCCCTTGTGCTCAAGGTAGAGCAAAATCTGCATAAATATAGAGAGATAAGTGAGCTACTTTGAAATAGTTGCCAATGTGCAGGCAGTTGGTAAATATAGTGTGATTTAAAATGCATTAGTGGTGAAAGAAGGGTGACCTATCATGTATCTATAGTAGGTTAGAATGTGTAGAGAGATAGCTGGAGGTCTGATAGCAGATAGCCATGATAGTTTCCATCATTATGCAAACTTGCTTGTGTATCAGTGAAGACTGTATTAACTCTTCTGTAATACTTACTTACGTATAAGCTTCGCTGTGTTAATGAAAAGTGATCACCACATAATGATTCCACAAAAGAATGGAGAAAACTCTCACATTGTTGAATAGTGTATTAAAAATATTGTAATCTGGGTTGCATGTCAGAATCATAAATGAATTAATAAATCCTAAGAGCAACAATGATGATTTATTTTATCTTTTCCAGTGCAAAATATATTATAACGAATGTAACAAAATACAACAAATATCTATTTGTTATTCTTTCCAACACTAGTTAATATTTGCGAAGTAGTGCTATATGTGAACTCGCAAAACAGATTCTCTTGCACAAAACCAGAATATATGTACCTGTGTAAATAAAAATTAGTAGAGAATTTTCAAAATAAAATATATCAATGCTTTCCATGAATATTAACCATTGTTGTGTTCTGCATTCACTGTGAAACTATTCAGAAGAAAGAGTTGAAAAACTTTTCTTATGAATATTCTTTTGTGAAAACTTCTCCTTAAATTGCATCTGAACAAATACACAATTAGACACTTGATTTCATTTTTAGGTGGGAAAAATATCGCTGCTCAAAATCTTCAGAACAGTCATTTCATATATTTCCCCTAAAAACTGGTTTACTCATCTGATTTATTTCATACTAGTTAGCAAATTATGCTCAGATTGCAATAAGTCTTTGATGCCATTTACTTTCTACAGTAAGTAAATAAATACAGCTCCATATTTTGTTATTAGAGCTATTTAAAATACAAAAGTGCTATCAGTGATTCTCAGGATTTAGCCTGACTAGGAAATAATTTGGAAGCATTGTTTCTTTTCTCTGATGGTCTATTTACTGTTATGTAGGGTTGAGAAAGGATTCTTTGTTTTGGTAGTTCAGTATTTAGTGTTCTTTGTATTACTGATCACCAAAGGTATATTTAGTTTAAACTATTTATCTACCTTTATATGTAAGTGTTTCCTTTACTACAAAGGAAAAAGCCACTCAAGACTCAGGACACAACTGAAAATATTTGGTGTATTTTTGTACACCATGTTTGGATTGACAGATGAGTCTCAAAAATGAAACCAGTTTATATGGAAGTAGCTTATTTTAACTGACTAGGCAGAGATTTATTTTACTTTTTCTCTTTTCTAAACAAACATATAAACCCATAAATCAGACATTTAAGAGCAGAAAAAAGACCAGAAAATAATTAAATTTCCCTGAAGAATATTTCTAGTTTACTATTTTGTTCTCTTAAATACAAAGGTCACTTCTTGAAAAGTAGGCATAGATAGTAAAAGATTTTGTGGAGATACTTCAGAAGGATGGGAAAAGGAGCCTTTAAAACATACTGTATTGAGAAGATACTCTATCCTTATTTCATCTCTCATGCTGTCTAACTGCATTCAGTTCCTTCACTCTTCATATCTGTTATAATAATGCATCTCAGAAGGAATCTAAGCTATCCACTCTATTTTTCATCTGTTCTTAATAAAATTCAAAAGAAGGAAAAAAAACTACAAGGGAAAGTATTTTGAAATTGTGTTTTGGAATTCAGGTTTTCCTCAAACATGTTAAGACGTAGGATCCCACTCCTACGTAATTAATTCAACTTTGCTTTGTAAGCAGCATATCTATGCTCTGGCTTTTATGCTTTTCAAATATGCTGAAGTATCCACAACAAAGTATTTGCAGATGATCTTATGGACTGTGCTCTAGTTCTACTTTGAGTAGAAGATGCTAGCAGTTGTACTTGAACAAAAGCATTTCCCTGTTATTTCAGCTTCTGTGAATAAAATTAATTCTTCACATGTTGTATTAAGCCTGTTCAGCTTTTAACTTAAAGCTTGTCACTCTGTTCTAGTTGGTTTTTGGAAAGGCTTATTGATGTGTTTATCATGTGGTCTATAAATTGTTTGCCTCATTTTAAAAAGTTTAAAGATGTGATAAGCTGGCTGCTTTTGAAGACATGAAGAGTAGTTTCTGGTGCAAGGAGGAGTGGTGTGCTGTGGGCAGGAAAATACAGTTTTAATTAGTGCATCTGTAACTGCAGTCACAGGACCAATAATTAAATCAGTATGGTCCAATTACTGTTTCAATCAGATTCAGATTTTATAACCTTCTGTCTAATACTGTAGCAATCTTACTTCTTTTAAACATCAGAATTGCATCTCATAAGCTAAATCCTATACTCACCATTCACGAGAGCACTGTGGATATTGCTAAACGCAGGATGCAAAGGGTTGTGTTTGACACAATCTCTGGGTCTGTAATACAGCACTATTTGCCAAGGTGGAGTTTAGGGGTGGCAGCAACAAGGCAAGCAGCATGTCATCCAGCAGCATGTAACCTGGAGCTACTCAGCAGGATGTTTTTCTCAGCTGCCTAGTGATTTCTATTCTAACTCACATATCCACACACACACCAGTGATGACCCCTGCCACTCCAGTGCCACATGAACTCCCAGGAACTGGGCGCTTGCTCTGATAGCTCAACCTACCAATGCCTGGCTGGAGACCCAGTCCCTGCATGTGTAATAACTCCATCACGGGCTCAGTTTGCTGCACCATGTCCTATGTCCAGGGATGTGTTCCTGTCCCATACCAAGGGGCTGTTGTTTTAGCTGAAGTTTGGAAAAGATTATTTGCTTAAATCCTGTCCAAAATTATAACAAATGAAACTATAACTTCATCAAATGAAAGTATTTCTTTTGCCTTTGAACAGTCTCTTTACATCTGTGAGGAATCCAAGAATTACTTTGCTATGGTTGAGAGTATAGTAACAGTAGTGACTTATGATAATATTTTATTGCTAAGATTCTGCTGCTGTTTTCGGTATGTATACTTCCCTTATTCCATATACAAATCTTCATCTCAACATTATTACAGGACCTTTTGAGAGCTATTCAATTTTAAATGTGTTGAAATCCACCACATTTCTGAGAGGAAAAACAAAACAACACAACTCCCCAAAAAATACTAAATGGAAATCTGGGGAGAAAATGTTCTGGTACATAAGTATATTTCTTCTTCCTAAAAATTAAGCACAGGCAGCAATGACAACAAAATTAAAAGAGATTTTTATTACCCTCTTAGTATAGTTACTTCTTCTACAATTGTCATGAAAGTATTACAGCTATAAAAATTAATGTTGATGGCTGAAAAACTCGATTGAAGAAACTATGCAGCAAGTACCACACAGCTTTAATTTTTGCATAATTCTTCATTTATCAACAGTACCTTGAGGACTTTTCTTGTGCTGAACAAAATTTTTTTGTTGAATAAGATGAATTCCTTTTCCTACTGATCAAAACTGTAATATTTTGAAGAAAGTGGCTATTAATATGAGATCACATGTTTTCTCAATAATGATACCTTTTGCTTGACAGTGCTGCAGATATTTCCCATTAACATGCTACTTTAAAAATAAATAATTAGAATATGACTATAAATATGAGACCAAATGTGACAATAAAGGAGACATAAAAATTGGATTTTTCAGTCATTTTTTTTTTTTCACTTAGAGGTTGTGTTCTCCAAGCTACAGGTAAATCTCCATGCAGTTTCAGGGATATTTTGATGTATTACTATCCTAATAATAAAGCAGAGCTCTTAACATCAAAAAACTACATTTTATATGAGAATTAAGATTGTGGGGTTTAAAATTTTCTGTAGGTAGAGGGAAACATTATCAAAAGGTGACATCCAAAAACGACAATAAAAATTTTTTAGTGTAATGATAAAAGAAAAGACTGTCTATTAAAGAAATCTTAATTTTAAAAAAGAAACAAAAATAAAACAAAATTTGTTTTTTTTTTTTTAAAAAAAAAGCAAACAAGAAACTTCATTGAAAATTATAAAGATGGAAATACCAGTTTCAATTTTGACAAGCTATTTGTTTTTAGGTAGAATGGGCTTGCCATCTTTAAGTCCAGGCTAGAAGTACCTTTGTGAAAGAACTGACAGATGCCTCCTTAATCACTGCCTGTAACAGGAAAAAGCTATGGTTGCTACTGTCAAATTATAAAATGCAATTGTTAGCTTAGGTCTTACTAATGATAAGTCAATATTAAAGTCTTTGTGATGCACAAAAGCAGCTTTATTACTGAAATACAAACAAATCACCTAGGTATCAAAAACATTTTTGAAATAATTTAAGTGAAAATAAAGGTAGCTATAAAAAAGAAAGCTTTGAAAATATGGAAGACAGATAGAATTTATCAAGATGAAACTGATGATATTAAATGTTTCACTTCTTCACTTCCAACAGAAATTATATAAATTATACATTTTTCTCATTGTGATACATCTACCACGGTGAAAATTGGAGTTGTGCAACTATTTTGCAGGTATGGCAGACCATTTTCATGTACAAGCTCACAGAGGATTTGAAACAGTTTCTGAAGCATAGATAATACTGTCTGATTTTGGTTTTAATATCAGTGCAGAATTGCAGTGTCTTCAGTTGTCCAAATTGCTTATTTTCAAATAGTTACACAGTATTTATCATACATAGTAATTCAGAAGTCCATCTCTCTGAGGTCACCTTTAGATACAAGTAAATAAGTAGCTGTTGTGAGTGTCAAGACCCGATAAGTCAAAGTCATAACCTTTCAGCTCCCTCCTATGCCAAAGATCTGAAGAACTGAGATGCTGAGGGCAACATCAGAAGTGTGCCAGAGCCTAATACAGACCAGACCCAAACAGATGCCCAGGGCAGCCCAGGAGACATAACTGCCACTGCTCCGCTGTTTCCAAAGCAGGATAAAAGAGTCTTTCTTTTATATTTCTCTAAGCTCTATGGAGGTGTCGGCAAGAACCCAGCTGTCCTTAAATCTGTGGTGAATTGCATATGATTTTATTAATCTTTTGGATTTTGAGACTACAGGTTGAAACTAGGTTACATTTTCAGGCTCTTCCCTGCTGTTATGAAAGCTAAAGACTAATTTATGCATATAAGTATGTACTTACATGTTTTTATATGTAAATAGCACTGCTTGACATTCCTAGATTATTACTGGTCAACAGGAAGTCTTATTTTAATTAAACATGTAGCACTACAGGATTCACAAGGAAATTATGAGCATTGGCAATGCTTTAGCATTTTCAATCATTGAAGGAAAATTTTCCATAAATAGAAGTTTCTTGCCACATACCGTAGACATTGGATTACAATGATTTTCACTAGATATTTGATAGAGATATTTTAAGATTCATCCTAATACTAAGTTGTAACATTGATCTAATATACAAGTCCTGAGAGCTAATAGATTCTTCATGGGCAGACTGTATCTATTACTTTATAGTGAAGGTATTTTCTACCCTCACGTTGAATAGAAAGTAGCTGGGACAAAGGAGAAGAAAAGCTTTTCATAGCCACTGGCTGACTTTCTGCCAAAATTTTCTCATGCTCTGCAATCTCTCTCTCTAAAACAGATCATTGAGCAATTTCTTGCTTCTCCTTATACTTTCAACAGCTTCTAAAGGCACTAAAATCCTCTCAGAATAAGAGCGCATGCACACAGGTGAACACTACGCTTTCAGGGCTGACAGAGTGTAAAGAAAAAGCCATACTCCTATACATCAATTAATTCCAGTTCAACTTAAAGATTATTTTCTTACAACATTACCACTTTATAGTATGCACATTGGCCCCTCCAGCCAAACACTTACGCTAAGTTATTACTTTGAACAGAGAAAAAAACATTTGAAATCAGAAGCTCCAGTAGATTAGGAAGCAGCTGTGCTCATTCAGTGGCCATTAAGATTTTTTTCCCTTCAGCAGTACTGTGTTGATCTTTTTTTTTTCCCCTCTTTGTTGCAAATTTATCCCACCCAGTGTTAGATGATGAACAGAAGTACCTATATGAGGAAATAAATTAGTCTGGACTCTTGAATGCAAACCGTTAAAAATTAATACATCCTTCCTTTGATGATAAAGGGAACCCAAGATGGCTTTTCTTTCAAGTTAGATAACTCCTCCAATAACACTGCCCATCAAATTTCTCTTCCCCACACGTACACAAATACTGAACTCCAGAATCATTAAAAATTGCTGCTCACAGATTGGAGGGAGTATTACAACAAAAAGAAATTTACTTGTATTGAGACAAACTAGTACACAAAAAACTATAACATCCAAGTGTTGCTATGTTATTGTGCCTGTGAGGCTGTTGTACCTCTTATGATCTTCACTTAAACACCTTGCTCTTTGCCTTCTTCTCAGCATGTTTCCCAAACCTGTTAATTTCTTCTTTCTTCATTCCCTCACTAAATCATATCCGGTTTATTGGGGGTGAGGGGTGGGGGGGAGAGAAAATTATTAATTCTGTACTCCTAATATTTACCAGGCATTTTTTGCATTATTTCATAAGGGAAAACTGGGACTTATTATTTCAAGGAAGCCAGTTCCTAATCTTTTATCTTGCCGAAGCTTATCTATGTGTTTAATGTTTTACTCACAACAGGTTTATTTAACAGAACGGAACTATTTCCGCAGAGTTAGAAACATGCATAAGTCTTAGCAGGCTCAGGGACTAATTAAACATGTATATTTTCTCTCTTTTAATTTAGTCTCAATAAAAAAAGCTGGGGAACTTTAAAATATCATTATACATGGCTTGTCTTATTGCATTTCTACTATCATGGTGCAATTTTAATCAAACCAGTGATGTATATTAATAATGTAAATGGAACATTTTATTATATTGCTATATTTTACAATGAATCTAGTTTTTAGGATTCTGCTATTGCATAAGTATGAGAAATATAATTTTAAATATTTCAACTAATAAAATAGAATTAGATAGCATTTAAATATTACTAATACGGAAATATGTAAAGATTATTGCTATAAAAGTAGCAAAATACATTATTATTTCACTCTTTCCATTTTTAGAAAAAATAATAGAAAATTTCAGGGAACACTCATGATTTCTGTAAGTGAGCCTTTTTACTAGGACAATAATACTTTTTCTAGATATATTTCCCTAGAAAGGATATGGTGTCATACAAAGTAAGACACTATTAACAAACTGAGGTAAGAATCATAGAATCATAGAACCATACAATGGTTAGAGTTGGAAGGGACCGTCAAAGGTTATCTAGTCCAACGACCCTGCAAGGAACAGGGACATCCCCAACTAGATCAGGTTGCTGAGATCCCCATCCAGCCTGGCCTTGAACATTTCCAGGGATGGGGCTTCCACCACCTCTCTGGGCAACCTGTTCCAGTGCTCTACAACTCGCACTGTGAATTTTTTTTTTCCTAATATCCAATCTAAATCTACCTTCCTCTATTTTATAACCTTTACCCCTTGTCCTATCACAACAGGCCCTACTGAACAACCTCTCCCCATCTTTCCTGTGGGCCCCCTTGAGGTACTGGAAGACCGCTGTAAGGTTTTCCCGGAGCCTCCTCTTCTCCAGGCTGAACAGCCCCAACTTTCTCAGCCTGTCTTCACAGGAAAGGTGCTCCAGCCCTCTGGTCATCTTCGTGGCCCTCCTCTGGACCTTCTCCAACCGGTCACTTCTTTTCAATAACATCCCTCATATCAGAGTTAATTTATAGGCTATATTTATAGGCTATAGAATGATTTTTCTTTAACTTAAGGGAAATCCCGTGTGAAGGCCATCACAAGGTTATTCGCCTTCATCTTTTCCCCATAACAAAAGTGATTCGCTCTGATAGGGTAGACATTATGGAAAAGAAAAAATAAGTCAGTTGTTGGATTACTGTGAAGAAGAAAGCATCCTATCATTCTCTTTTGAAAATGAAACAAATAAGGCCCCCATTTAGGATTTAACATTTGTCATTATTGTGTAATTTCAAACTCTCATTAGTTAACTTTATAGTACTTTAAATATATTAATGTATTTTATGATTGTTGATTTGTTGAGCTTTAATAGACTACCTTCAGAAGGTTATATTACAGACAAGCAACCTGAAGAGAGAAATGTTTTAATTAAAATAATATAGTGGAAATATTTATGAAATTTCTTGAGTGAATAAATGATAATCAATTTCTTTCAAGTAATATTCGAGAACTGAACCAAAAATTTTTTTTCATAATGCCTGAAGTCCCAAGGTGATTTCTAAACTAAATGCTGCAGAAGGGCAGTCTACCTGGGATGACTCATGCAGTCAATATGAAAGTCATATAAAGGCAAGTACAATCAGGGAAATGCACAATGGCTTGAATAGAAGAAAGCAGCTTTTTTTTTTTTTTTTTTTTCACTTTCTCTGCCTTATTAGAAAACAAAACAAACTCTGAAGTCAAGCATAATAATTTAGATCAATTAAATAATATGCATGTAATGAAATTTAACAGTCTAAAGATAGAGGCTGATAATTAAAGCACATTTTTTATATAACTACAATGGCACAAACATAGCATGACAATGAAAAAATAACACAGATAATATATTTGTTTCTAACCGATAATATAAGGGGAAATATCGTAATCAAATTAATATCTCTTGACCAAAAGATGGTATCAAATCTGCATATGAATAAGTATTAAGTTGTTGAGAAATTAATCTTTATTTGGATAAGTTAAACAGCTGCTTAGATTCATTATAAACATATACATATTTGTAAATAAAGACATTTTAAAGACTGGAGCTGACGTTAGTTAGCTAATAATTTTAAAATAATATTCAGAAATGTGTGAACACTCCTTTGATTTTCAAAATTAAAGTAAATTTTTAATTTCAAACTCATGGTAACAACATTTTCTGATTTATTTCATGTTAGTAATTATCTTGGCAAAGCTTTTAAGGCACCAGACAGGACCAGGCCACCTACTAGATATCAACTTTCAGCATGAATTGGAAATATTAAAATGTTCTTTGTGCCTTTCAAATTGGAAGGAGAAAAATACAGCCAGCTGTTGTAGCAACAGATATCTGCAAAAGACAGATTCCTTTATGTTTCCTTCATTTCAGATTTTTATTTTTCTCTTTTGTAACTGGATCTCAGCCACCTTAGATCCTGATACTACTTCTGTTCTTATCCCAGGCTTACCACCAATAAGTTTACTTGAAACAGTTAATAACCATGTAATTACTCAAAATTCCTTCAGTTTTAAAGTTTTCTCAAATTATTGTATTTATTTTATAGGATATTAGGGGAAAAATGAAAGCCTCTTTATTTCCTGCTTTGTTGAGGGCAGTCATCAATAGAGTATGTTGCCCTGAGAGACTGTGCAATATCCACCCTTTTGAGGATTTCAGTCCTCAACTGGACCATGACCTGAGCAGCCTGGTCTGACCCCAGAGGTGGTCTTGCTTCTGTCAGAAGGAGTGGCCTAAAGACTTCCCAAGGTCCCTTCCATGATCTGCAAAATACTTGCAGGTACACAACCTCTCTATGTCATGTCAGCAAAGAGAATAAAGAATAACTTGTAGAAAATTTGAATTATTTATCCTCAGTAACAAAGATCTGTTGGATTTAGCGATATGTCCCTTCAGGTCACACTAGCAGAATAAATAAATAAGAATGGCTACGTTCTGGAGAGCTGATCTGTTGTCACTAGCTGTGGTATCTGGAAGTGATCACTTAAGATCTTAACAAAATAAAATAACAAATTTTTTAAAGCCTATTAACATTATACATCTGCTTGCATTTTCTGAGGAGAGTATTACTGTGCCTGAAAGTACTCCTACAAGATGCTACAGAAAGAATAACATGGGACAGAATTCCATAGCAAACTAAGATTAGATTTTCCTTGCTCACTAAACTTCTATTGTAAAAACATGTCCAGAAAGAAAGTCTTCCTGGAATCAGGGGAGGATCTTAGGGCATATCTCACTTCATTCATTTCAGGTTTTCAGCTAATGAACTACAATGCATCAATAATTATTGTATTGTTCATTGAGGTTGTAACTCTAAGACTGAGCTAGTCAAATAGAGGAGCAACTAAACCCAATGCATAAGGAACAAGATAAATAATATTTGGGCTTAGAAAGCTGAGCAGGAAAACTCAGATATGTGAGGCTGATGTCGTCTTTTATTTTTCTATGCCCATATACACCATGAATACTGAATTTTGTTGGATCCTGATAGCCGAAGAAGAGCCATTGGGGATTATTTCATTATATCCATGACATCCAAGAAAAAAAAGTCAACTGTCATTTGATGAAATGAATTAACTCTGTACAGACAGTCCTTGGTGTCCTACCTCTACTCCCTTTATTGCACTGAGCCCCAGTACATGTATGCATTCATATTTCTGCACCACAAACTAGACAGCTGGATTTCCTCCAGCAGAATGCCTGAGCTATCTGAGAGAAAACAAGCTTCAGCAGCCTGGGTGCCCTATGGCAGTGAGGACTCCACTAGCTTTTGCTGTAGAAGGTGGGATGTCCAACAGAGGTCTCCCAAGCCATAGAAACAGGTACTGTCTTTCCATAAATACTACGTATTCTTCTGCCTTTAGTAGAATGTACAGATGTAATGTATGTTTTACCCTCAAAAATTGCTGTCAATACATACAACATGTTTGAAATGGCACTTGAGAAATAGTTTATAGGTGTTTTCTGTGCAGCATCCTGTAGTCATCAAAACAACATCAGGAAAAGTGATTACAGCTGACCTGATTTGCAGTGTTTGTCCCACATGCATTACATAGAAGAGTGGGATTATTTGACCTGTTGCAGCAGCTTTCTGTGGTTTGATGTTTTCAATGGGCATCAATTTAGGCATAACTTGTTTCTACTGAGGTAAAGTATACCTCAAATGCTAAGATAAGCTCATATCATGTAAGTTAAGACATAGACCTTTAAAAATTATCATCCACTCTGTCATGTTACTACTTTGTAATTGCACTGGCAAATAACATGGGAGGTTATATACTGAGCTGCAGCGAGAACAATATATTTGCAGATGTACGCTTCTGTGTTTTATTAAATCCTTAACAAACTGTTGGGACAAACACTATTTCATTTCTTTCTGTGCCATTTTGTTCTAAGGACTTAATAATATAGTATTTTTCTCCAGTGTGAGAATATTGACCACCTTCATAAGCACTTCCACATTGTCAAATATTTCACAGCTATTTTAAGGCTGCAAATATTTCTTAGAAATATGTTTTTCGAAAGCGTATTCACCAGTTGTTTTCATAATACATAAAGTTCATATTTTGTCTCTTAGGCAGCCTCATACAAGATCTTTAAAAGCTTTACAAGGAGTCCTTTATTATTGTATCATACAAGTAGTTTCTTGTCTGAGAAACACATAAGACCAGGAAGGCTCCTAATGCTTGTCTCTTTCACTTATTTGGAGAGTTTCTTTCTAATTTCTGGTGTGCTTTATTGAAATAAGTTCTTATACAGACTAATTGTGAAGTAATTCTTGATATGCCACCGGGAAGTGGGAGGATCTAATTTAATCTCTGAGAAATGGAATCATAAAATTATAGGATATCTCAAGTTGGAAGGGGCTCACAAGGATAATCAAGTCCAAGTCCTTGATCTTTGCAGGACTACCTAAAATTAAATCATATGACTAAGAGCGTCATCCAGATGCTCCTTGAAATCTGACAGGTTGATAAACTAAAAAAGAAATGTAGTTTATTTTAGGCAAAATATACCAAGCTATGGACTCTGATAGATTAATGGGAAGCCTGAAATAAACTTTGATACAAGAAGTCCCACATTTTTTTCTTGGCAGTACTCACACTCTTTTTTACCCATGGATATAGTTTGACAGCACATTGCACAAAAGCCAAGTTATATTTGCTTTCATTTTAAAGATGCAAGAAAACTTACATAATATTAAAAAGTTATTTGTTCCTCACTGGTAAGTATGTATTCTAAGTTTCCCCACCTGTTCCTATTTTCTGTTCTTTTTCTTGTCCCCTTTTTCCATCTTGGAATTAAAAATCTGTACTTAGCTTGCTTAATAAATCTTTTATCTGGGAGATAACTCTTTTTTTTTGTCATTAATGAAGTTCAGTCATCTGCTGAAGAGACAGAAAGAGAAAATATGAAACTCTCCTTCTGTGGTACATTTTTTTTTTAAGAGATGTAGAGAGCCAAACATATAGGTCTGGGCAATGAATTCGCACCAGACATGTTTAAGGGCCTTGGAGGCTGAGAATTACTTTCTGACAAGCTGCTAAAAGCCTGTCTGGGTATTCTTGTGGTGTAAAGCTAGATTTCTTCCATTTCTGCATGATAAAATGGATATTTTTTTATTTCTGTGTACTCAATTGAGAGAGAGACATTGACTCAATTGACATAGGAGAGATGGGGCACTCCAGGTGGAATTCATCTCATCTAAGTCTAGCTGCCTGAAAAATGGGCATCCAGTCAAAGCTATTTGTCTGGGCCTCTTCTCCGTCCCCTGTTAGTCAATGAAGAGAAATAGATACTACCACAGGCAATTCATCCCCCCCCCTATCTCAGACATACAAGCAAGATGGGATGAATTACCTTATAGAAGTTGCCTCTTTCTTGTGAGTAACTAGATATGGAGGCTCTGGCCAGCCATGTAACTTTTAGATGATGCGCTGAGCTGAAACACACCTGTATGTACATTTGTAGCTCAAATTTCTGTTTGCAAACAAGGAAATTAAAGACTTGGCAAAACCATTCCTGGAAGCAAATACTCCTAGTGTATGTTACAAGGAAAATGATATTTGCATGGACTGTACTTCCAGTCTTTCATCTGCTGCTGTGCCAGTGAACTGCTGGGTTCAAAGAGCCAGCAAGATGATGGGGATGAGGAGCAGCAGGACAGAACGGGCACCTAAAAAAGCTTCTGCATAGCTTTTCTGAGAAATCAGTAGCACTGATAAGTGCTTTGCATAGCCATAGATAAGCAAATTATCACTAACTTTCAGCTTTCTAATAACACATCATTTAAAACACTTTGGGGGGTTACTTTTAGTGCTTGAACAGTGAATTCAGAGCTTATGAACTGGTCAACCAGTACTACAGGGGGTAATAGCTGTGTGGTCCCAGGTCAGTTACTGCAGAATTAGTTGAAGAAGTAGCCTTACAAAAAGGGACTGTGAAAAAGAGTAGTATTATGCTAGTCCACATAAATTGCACAAAGATTTGAACACAAGTTGGATCTTCTGTGCTTATTTGTAAGCCTCTATGTTCTGAAATATCAGGTCAGGAAAGAAAGAATCCAGATCTTGGGATTTAGAAATTTAAAAACCAATTGAAATAGAAGTTGGACTGTAAGTTTTGACCTGAGCACAACATATGTATCTTGTCAATATATTAATAAAAACCTAATATAATCTCCTTCTTAAATTCCTAATTTTCTTTTTTTTTTTAATTTATAATTGCTTTCTGGACAACAGGAAATTTCTATGAGTAAATTTTTAGAAACCTCTGGGCTATCAACAATTACGTCTACAATTTTTAAACAACTTCAGTTATTCCTCCAGAGAAATTACATAAATGCCAGTCTTTGTAGTAAGCTCTACTTTGAAGTCATCTTTCCAGTTGTATGTGGATACAAATACTACTTTATTTATTGTCTTTTAAGCAAAGAAGTAGTGGGAATGTCATTATATTTTTGGTAGCTTTCATGTTGTCATCTGTAAAGTGATGAGTCTGACATCTAACATTGCACCAACACAGTTATGTTTTTTCTAACAACCATCAGATCTTTTGTGTGTGCTCAGTGTTGCATAGATTTCATTTGTCCTTGAATCAGTCACTGTGAATCAGTTTCCCGGAAGAGCTGAGCTGGATAAAATAGATGTATGAAATGGAAAGAGAGGCTATAGAAAAGCTATACTAGATTTTTCTGCAATTTCCCTTGCAGCCTGGGTAGAGACTGAGAGAAGACTGAGCTCAAGAGCTAAAGGCAAGTGGCACTAATAAATTACAATAGTTTTGTGGTTTTGAACAGAGAAAATATATTGTCCTGCTAGTTTCTTTATAAACTTTGTAAGATTGGTATAACTTGTCTGTACTGTGTTTGTATTGGCCAAGTTTTGATATCAGGAGGCTGTATGGTGGCCTGGCTCCACCAGGTCTCACCACAGGACACAGCACTCAAAACATATTTCACAAAAGGACAAAACACTGCACGGTACAAAGATCAGTGAGGCAAAAAAAGTGTAAGAGACAACCCTGCAAACACCAAGGTCAGAGGAGGAAAGGAGGTGCTCCAGGCACTGGAGCAGAGATTCCCCGGCAGCCTGTGGAGAGGACTGCAGTGGAGCAGATGACACTGCAGCCTGTGCACCACGCTCCAGAGCAGCTGAGTATTTCCTGAAGGAACTGCTACCTGTAGAGAGGATCTGTGCTGGAGCAGGAGAAAAGTATGAGGAGAAATGAGCAGCAAAGAGGAGCTGTAATGCACTGACCTCAACCTCTATTCCCCACCCCCCTGTGCTGCTGGTGAGAGAAAGAAGCAGAGGAGTCAGGAATAAGGTTGAGCTGGGAAAGGGTGGGGGAAAACTATTGTTTTAATATTTCCGTCTTTTTTTTCAGAGTACCCAACTCTCTTTTCACTGGCAAAAAATTAGATTAATCTTCCCTAAGTCAAATCTGTTTTGCCCATGACAGTAACTGGCAGAGGATCACCCTGTCTTTAACTCAACCCATGAGCTTTTTCATCTTATTTATCTACCTGCCCTGTTGAGGAAGGGGAGGGAGAGAGCAGCAGGGTGGGCACATGGCTGGGTGGTCAAGGTTAACCCACGAATCTTGCATATTTTCATCCTACTTTTCCATTGAAGAAAAATTTCTTAGGATCAAGTAAATTTCAATAAATAACTGGGTTTGGATTGTTACGTTTTGTGTAAATTATACCTTGACAAGGTCTTTAAACTTTCCCTGAACTGACAATGCTCTTTTTCTTTAATGCAACCAAATATTTAGGCTTATTTTCCTCCTGCGGAAGCAGAATAATTCATAGCTGTCAACTTTATCACATTTATTATATGTACCTGTAGTCCTAGTGGACAAGTTTAATGTCAGCCGGTAATGTGCCCTTGCGGAGAAGAGTGTTGACTGCATACTGCATGGACAAGAGCAAAGGCAATAGATCAAGGGAAGCAGTTATGCACCTTTACTGAGGATACATGAGGCCACAACTAGACTACTGTGTCTACTTCTTCCCCCCCCTTCACCAAGCAATTTTGAAAAACTGGAGAGATTTCTGTGAAGGACCACAAAGATATCTTACAGTTAGAAAGTATGACTTACGAGGGTATACTGAGATACTGATGAAGTTTGTTTAGCCTGGAGAGGAGAAAATTGAGTTTGGATCTAATCATAATGTTGCACTGAATAAAAGTGGATCATTGAGAACAGAACTTTTCTCAGAGGTGTATGATGAAAGTACAAGAGCCAAAGTTTACAATAAGGTTGCAAGATGAAAGATGTTGATTGTCCATAAGGAACAAATCCTTTTTGAACAGTAAATTTGATTGCTTAGAAAGGTTGTGAAATTTTATAAATATATAAATACACAAATGCAGACACAACTTCAAGTGAAGCCTGTGTTAGATATTATTTCTCTCTCTCTCTCTCTCTCTCCCTCTCTCTCTCTCAAAAAAATTATATTGGAAAGGATCTCTGGAGAGCAAGTGCTTCATTCCCATCCCTAAAAGCCAGGCCAAAGCAGATCTATGTAAATGATATATAAAAAAAAACTTCTTTAGAGTGAGATGAATATTCATTGCTATATAAATTATGGCTACACTGCTGTTATTTTATGTATTGTATTGTATGATATTGTAATCATTTAAGTAGAAG
The DNA here is from genome assembly GCA_009806455.1 of Tetrax tetrax. NCBI lineage: Eukaryota > Metazoa > Chordata > Aves > Otidiformes > Otididae > Tetrax > Tetrax tetrax. The sequence continues at coordinate 200,681 of WHYT01017244.1, forward strand.
GCGTTTATCTACACCTAAAGGGGTAAGTTTTATTGTTTAGAAAAAAAATAAAAAACTTTAGGACAAAGATTCAGTATCTACAAATATGATAATTTTACTGAGGAATTTATCTGATCAACATCATGAATAAACAAAAACATGACACAAGTCAGTTGACACTAAAAATGTATTCTAGCTGAACTGTATGAAAAGTCAGCATGCTGGCTGGCTTTGCTTTTGCTTTGTTTTAGGATTATAAATTGAACTCTTTTTAGGAAATATTGCTGAGCTGTTCCTTGGAGGGAAAGGTGTTTCAAGAACTAGTAGGTCCATTTTGACGAAAGATTTCTCTCCATATAAATCAGATAGAAATTTGCATTCTCCCCATGGTTCTAATGGGAAAATGACCATGTTATTATTACTTTGCACTGTATGATATATGATCTTTCACTGATTATTTCTTTATGTTGCTCTGCTATTTTACAGGAGCCAGTTTCAGCCAACAAATCTGCAATTTTTTAAGATAGATTCTGAAAGTCTCTTCATAACAATGAAATATTCTAATTCTAGTGTATTTATAGCTCTACTTATTATGATTAGACTGCTACACTCTAACCAGTGTATGTGTATTTTTCCTTAGGTTGTGTATCCAGAACATCAGTTTTGTGGTTAAAAATAAAGATACTTAATATCTGAATAAAACTTACTGTACAGATTTCCTGGAAGTGAATATATTATAGATATTGATAATAACTCTCAATGACTTTATCACAGTAGAAAACTGTTTCTCAAAAGCTCAAGCACTAGAAAGATCTTACATTAACTGAGTGGTATAGTTTAAGTTAGTGTGTATTTGAACTTGACAATTTGTGACATATGAGACAAAGTCTTTTTTTGTCTCTGGAAATCAGGTAAGTGAAAAACAATATCTTCCTGTAGTTGAACTCATGTGGAACTGTGAAAAAAAATGATTTTTCTCTCTCTTAAAATATGTAGCTGAAATTTCCCTAATACAGTATCTATAGGAGAGCAAGCATTCCTCTTAGTAAGTGACCCACTTTCCTGAGATCTTTAACAATTTTCTAAAAATAATTAGCAGTTTGGTTATTCTGACATCTTGGTCTACAACATAGCAAAATGAAATATACATAAGTTTTGGTGATTGGTTTTTTTTTTTCTGAATAACAGACATTTATTTCTGCTGAAATAATGAAAAATATACACTGCTTATAATTATATCTCAGAAGATTTCATCTGTGAAATAGTTTGGTACTCTTCCAGTAGTTATAGCTATCTTTGATATGAACTATAGTATTCTAAGGTGGTAGTCTAATTTAGCGTTCTAGCTCTATTGTTTTTGAAAAGTATATATGTAAATGATTTATCATATGCGAAAACAAATCAGAGAATGATTGTGTGTAATGTATCATCAGTTTTTCATAGATATTGAATGGAATTTTTTCAATCAATACTTTGTATTACTCATATAGGAGTAGCTCTAAATACATATATGTATTTGTGTATCAAGAAGTAGCTCACAAATTAGAGAGTGTATGGAGAGAACTGAAGATAAAACATAATTTTGTGATTACATGATTATGTTTAAAGACAGATGTCTGATCTTTTATGACAGCTGTTAGGCTTACTAGAAGCAACAATTAGCTTTAGAATTATAACTGGTTTTTTAGAGTTGATTGAAAAAGTTTCCAAAAAAAATCCCAAAGTTCAAAAGTTTGAGTGACAATGCATATATTTACATCAATTTTATTGGAGAGAAAGAAATGAAAAATTTGGTGGTTTTTTTTTCTAAGATCAACATTTCTTTTTGTTCATTATAAGTTCTGGAGATAGTTCCTACCTAAATTCTACTATCTCAAGCTCAGTTTAGCAGTCTGTTGGTTTTTATGTCTCAGAAAGCAATACTGCCCACTTCCTCTTATGTACAACAAGATGTCAGGAATGACGTGAACCCCACCAGTATCTAAATATTGTATCACCAGAGTCCCTGGAGTCAAGGAATTCCTACAGGATATTTAGTGCTGGAATTCAAAGAACTCCATGTAGACATCTACGTCTGATCCCATCACTTTTGATACCCTTCACAGACGATGAAAAGAAGAAAGTGTTCTTCAGATGTGATTCATCTCACCTTACAATGAATGCTTAAAATGGGCTAGATAAAGCAAATCCTTGACGTACCTATTGCTTTTTATGGGGAATAAGGAGTGACTAGCTTTGCTAATACATCTACACTCTGGTAAGTAAACTTGAGCTGGATGACTCTCCCTGATGCTTTGTTATAATTCTGTCATTACTGCAGGAACATAAATTAATTAATTCTTAATTCTCTAGATGGTTTGATCTGGTAGGCACACTCATAAAATTCTTCTAAACTGAGTTCAGTTCAGTATGAAATGTGACAAAGCAGGTGTTTTATTTTGTAGGAAATGGTCCTAGCCATTTTGGTCATTTACACATCTCTTATTAAAGTACGAACTGAAGGAAATGGGGAAAGAAAATATCAGTCTGGGATAAGTGGAAATTCCTTAACTCATTTTCACTGTGAATGGAAATGCATGGCTATATTGACTTTAGCACTGTTGGTTTTGGTTTTGGTTTTGTTTTTTGTATCTCACTGAAGTCTTTATGTTAAAAGACAAATAGTGATAGCAAAATGTCATGGAAGATTTGTCTAAAGTTTCTATCCTTGCTACATAGAGGAACAAGGCTGGTTGCATCTGAGAATATAAATGGAATACAAATTAGGTATTATGTTTCCATAATACCAAGCAAGTAATGTTTCCTTACAAGATTATATGATTGAAGTTGAGGGGAAAAAATATCCCCAAATTTCATGATGTCCTACTTCCACTATTTGACAAGATTTGTGTTATCGAGATTGAAGTCTTTGCAAGCAGCAATTGTCTTAAATAATTTAATTATGGTGGTGCAGATACAGGGAGGGTTGAAATTTAGACAACATTTAACACTGAAGAATCTGCTTAGTTGACAAAATTAACAGGTCAATGTCAAGTCAGCAGTACCAATTAAGTATATTACCAAGTAAAAGGCTTTCAACTCTTGTTTTCCAGAAGCCCTAAATACAATGTACACAGGTACAAGGAAATCTGTCCTTTTATTTGACTGTAATTAACTTACTGTTGTTGTGAAGTATCACACTGCTCTTGAGAACAAAGTATAATGTTCCAAATTTAATGTAAATCATCTATGTCTAGTGAAAGGATATTTCACCTACTGATCCTGCAGCGGTACGATAGTCATGCAGCCACATGTTCCCCTTGGTCAAGGAATACAGGCAGCTGAAAACTAACACACCAAAAATAAATTAAAAATAAAAAATATTAATTTTCAGCTCAGTGAACTTCTTAATCTCCTGTTGTTCAACTTGATGAATGTCACTGAGAGCACAATATCTGTGTGGGTAGAAGGGAAATAGCGGGACATAAAGCTGGAGGCAGGAAGATGCACAGCTCAGCAGCAAAAAAAAAGAGGATATGTTCCTCGTAAAGCTATGACCTAAGCCAGACACCTATTCTGCTGTTTTTTCCTGGTATTCTACAAACACAAAAAGTAAATTTTTAAACATATGTAATTTTCTACATTAAAGTAGCAACATTGCTATGTTAAAGACTTGTGTTTGCATCAAGTGTTATCGGAAATAATGGTTCCATCTGCTCATCATCTGAGGGACTAGCAGTGTGCTGACTTTTTAGTAAACCTAGTTGGTGTCTTACAGCAGCTCAGATATGAAGCTGCTAATTGTCTATGAATACATAGTTTCCATGGTGGAAATTAATAATTCTTCAAAGTTGAAATGAAATGGTCAACGACAATTAAAGCAGTTTGAAGAATGAGAAGAAATGCATGATTTTGAGTATAATCTAAGTAAAGAGCTCACATAGTGAACATTATCCATGTTGTGAGAGGGATGATAGTTTTGTAATTATGTACTTAGAAGCCTTACCATTATGCTTCACTCTACAATGTTCATAGCCAATCTCAGTTATTACCGTGTCATGTCTTGTCTTTGATTCACGATAGTATTTTTTTAAACATGGATATTTTCCATATAATACATATCTATGGTATAAAAAGCAAAGATATTTTGTTACCTTAATACAGGTGGACCATTTAGTATAAAGCTATTGATATAAGGGTCAATAATAATTTTCCCATCTACCAATCATTCACCTACTATTAGATTATATTACTATTCCTTCACGAGTGTACATGTAATGTTTATACATTGATCTGTAGAATGTAAAATGGAAATGCAGGTGTCTGTGCCATGTGTTAGGTGCAAAGCCATGTGCAAAAACATCTTAGCACTTCCTTCTTCCAGAACTTCAGAAGTGACCCCCCAGCAGAATATCCTGAAGTAGTGTGGGAACATATACAGTCCTGATAGTGCTAACTTTAAGTGGTTACCAGTAGAGTAGTCTGCATCTAAATGCTCCTCAACTGAACTAGGTAAAGGAGTTTAATCTTGGGAGATTAGATGGGAAAACAATCACTTTAGAGACTAGGCATGTACTCTTCTAGTCCCACAGATCAGAATATGTCAGAAGAGCTACGACAAGGAAGGAAAAAGGACAGAATGAGAGTGATGGATGCAGAAATTCATTGTTTCATTTGCCATTTAGAGTGGTGACAGAAGAACTGAAGATAACATAATTGCCAAAACACCTTGTGATGTTGACTGGCTGAAGAAAAAAAAAAAGTCGTCACAAGAAATCATTGTTTTTCCTATTAAATTTCTCTAGATTTCCAGAAAGAACTCAAATCAATATGCTTGCTAACTTTTCAGTAGCAACCATTAAACATTGAATCAGTCTATTTTTCTGCAGAATAAAGATGATGAGATCAACTGTAGGTATGTTATTGACTCACGAACAGATCAATTTCTTTATACTTAGCCTTTATTGCAACATGTATTTCTCTTTAGTATTATTAAGCATATTAAACCAAAGGCGAAAAAACGGAAAAAAAAAACTAAACCCAAACTTACTCAGTGTCCTGACCCTTTATGCTAGGTATGAAATTATCTCAGGAGTTCAAATGCATGCATGTGGGGAGGCCTTAAGCCTTTTTTATTTTCTTTTTTCATTACCACTGCTCGATTATTCCACCTGATTTGAATATAAAATCCTTGACCTCAGAGAAGGCTAGATTGCAGTTTTACAATTCGCTAAGTTCCTAGTCTGACAATTCCTAGACAGACTCATATATGAACATGCAAAAAAGTCAGCGAAAATTCGTGACATCTCAGACATTTCTCTGTTTTGTCAGATGAAATGCATTTTAATAAAACATCGGCATGCTCTTGAAAACAAGTAGATGGGTTACAGGTTTTTGCCTTCTGCACAATTATATTTCCCTTGCTCCTGTCTACTTCTTTCTACAGGGTCCCTGCTCATCCATGTCAGAAGAATCACAAACTCAGTATCTGTTGGGAAAACACTTATGTGAGAACTGTCTGTCTAACCCTATTAGACTTTGAATGTAAAAATACTTAGCTTCTAGGTTTGAGAATGGGCTTTCTCAAGCTAAGACCACATGCCATGTATACAAAAGCTAATTTAAGAATTAAAATATGATAAAATTAATAAAAGATTGAGTGTCAAAATGAACTCACTGTTTAATCTATTTTATCATAGTTCCAAAACATTGCAGTTCTGTGCTTTTCTAAAGACTTTTAGTTTGTGATGCCATTCATTTCAAACTTTATTTAAAAATCAATGTTTCAACAAACATGATTTTAATATAGCTCTGTGTCGCAGTTCAGCCCTGATCCGGACCAGACTACGCAGTCTCTCTCTCACTCCCCCCACCCTCCGAGAGAATAGGGAGAGATAATTTAAAAAAAACGACTCGAGGTTTGAGATAAGGACAGGGAGAAATCCTTACCGTCACGGGCAAAAACAGACTCGACTTGGGGAAAACTATTCATTTATTACTACAACTAGCAGGATAGTGAGACAGAGAAACAAAATAACCTCCTCCACCCCTCCCACTTCCCGAGCTTAACATTATCTACCTTCCCCCCCCCGAGCGGCACAGGGGGGAAGAGGGAATGGGGGGTCGCGGTCAGTCCATTATGCGTTGTTTTACGCGGCTGCTTCACAGTTGGGGGAAGAACTCCTCACATCCCTCCCCTGCTCCGGTGTGGGGTCCCACCCATGGGCCACAGTCCTTCATCAAACTGCTCCGGCGTAGGTTATCTCTTCCACGGAGTGCAGTCTCTCCAGAACGGCTGTCCCAGCGGGCCCTCCACGGGCCACAGCCGCATTCAGGCATCCACCTCCCCCGGTGCGGGGTCTTTCACGGGCTCCAAGCTCCAAGTGGATCTCTGCTCCTCCGTGGACCTCCATGGGCTGCAGGGGGACAACCTGCTCCACCATGGTCGTCATCACAGGCTGCAGGGGAATCTTGGCCAGGAGCCACATTACTCCTCCCCTTCCTTCACTGACCTTGGTGTTTGCAGCTGTTTCTCTCACAAGACAAGTTCATTCTTCACAACAGGCTGGCAGAAGCCTCTCAGGATCTCTTCAAATCATCTATCCCATCTCATCTCCTCTCCACCTCTTGCAGCCAGACTGGGCTGAGTTGGGCCCAGTCGGCTGCCTGGCAAGAGGCCAGAAGGTGAGGCCTGCAAGGCCCGGAGGCCTGCGCCTCCCCCTCTGGGCCTCTGCCCTTGCTCAGCTTTGTCACATCTTCTCTTCTCTTTTTTTTCCTGTTTTCCCCTTCTTAAATACGTTATCGCAGAGGTGCTATCACGGGACATTCTGCTCCCAATCGGCTCGGCCTGGGCCAGCAGGGGGTCCACCCTAGATCCAGCCGAGTCCACTGAACAAAGGGGAGCGACTTCTAGCAGTTTCCTACAGAAGCTACCACCTTAGGCCCCCCTCGCTAAGCAAAACCACAACACTCTGAAACATCAACTGAAAATCTAAACATTCAGATGGTAACTCCCTCAAAATAATTTTAATTCTTGATGCTCGTTCTTTTGGTTAACTCCTACTTTTCTAGCTAATGTCATAATTTTTTTATGACTAACTTCTCATTTAGTATGCCTTTACTCTCAGTACTTCATTCTCTTCTGTCTTTGAGCTCAAACACAGTTTTTGTTCAAACATAGATTTTTACATGCATAGATGCAACTCTTTTATATTTCTTGAATATAGTCTTTGTTAAACTATGAGATTCACTTATTTTCAATCTTGATTTAGAAGCTAAAAGACCCATCACTGGAATAATTTTTAATACAATAAAATCTATTATGATTCGTGGAACATCTTTCTAAGTTAAATTGCAGGACTGTGTTTTCTGTAAAGATATCATGGATCTGGATATATTTGTAGGGTTTTTTTGCACTCATGACTAGCGTTTTCCTTTCAGATTATAAAATACTGTAAGTCTAGTAAGAAGAAGTAAAATTACAACTGTAGATGAAATTTCCATTTTTTCCTGCCCACAAAAATTCATCCTGTTCAAGACTGTGGGGGCTTAATTAGTCATAGGTCATGAGAAAATGCGGGGTTAATGCAAGGATTACTATTTATAAGAGATTACAAAGGAGTTATGATATATTCTGTTCTTGTTAAATGCTAATTAGCTTGAAATTATGATATGACAACCACATTTTAGGTGACTGCTACAAAGTATCATAGAAAATCTTTTTGCTACTCATTCATTAAGGGAAAGACTTTATGTTCTCATGGAAAGAGAGGGTAATCAGTGAAAATAAACTATGTTTAACCCTCTGTTTAGCAAAGACCATGTTGATATTGGTTATAATCCTTAATAATATTGATTATAATCCTTAAAAAATAATGTATTTGGTTTATGTAGCAAGGAGGAGCTGCAACGGTGGCCTCTGTGAGGAGATGTCAAGGTCTTCCCCTGTGTCAGACAAAGCTAGTTTCAACTGGCTCCAAAACAGACCTGCTGTTGGCCAAAGCCGAGACCATTGGTGACACTGGTGGCACATTTGTGATAACATATTTAAGAAATTGTAAAAACCCACTGTGCAATGGCTGTGAGAGAGGAGTGAGAAAATGTAAGAGAAACAGCCTTACACACACCAAAGTCAGAGGAGAAGCGGGGGGGGAGGTCCTCCATGCACCTCTATAGCCCATGGAGAAGACCACAGTGAAGTCAGTTGTCTTCCTGCAGCCCATGGAGGATGATGTTGGAGCATATTTGCATCCTGCAGCCCATGCAGGATGCCACACCAGAGCAGGTGTATGTGCCCTGAAGGAAGTTGTACCCCATAGAGACACCACACTGGAGCAGGCTCCTGGTAGGAGCTGCAACTAGTAGAAAGAGCACAAGCAGCAGCAGGTTTTCTGGCAGGAACTATGGCCCATGTGAGACCCAAATTGGAAGATTCTATTCCCAAAAGACTGCGCCCTGTGGAAAGGACCCATATTGGAGTAGTTTATGAAGAATTGCAGCCCTTGGGAAGGACTCACGTTGGAGCAGTTCATGAAGGACTGTATGCTTTGGGAGAGACCACAAGCTGGAGCCAGGGAAGAGCGTAAGGAGGAAGTAGCAGTAGAGGTGAAGTATTACGAACTGACTGCAACCCAAACAATATTTGGGAATATTTTTTAACAAAAATAAAGGCACTTCTCACTAAATACTTTTTTTGAAAAACATAATTATCCTTACCTTTTTGTTCAAACTTTCTTCTCATCATTGATTTTTTATGGAAATTCTTTTTAAACAGTAATTTGAAATTAATATTTAATGTTAGCCTTAAGCAGATAATTGCAATACTGGAAACATAAATATGAAAATACAAAGAATTTCAATTTTAATCTTAATAATGAACAAGGTCTCCAGTAAGATTACATTCCGTCTGCTGTAAATGAGAATGATACTTAAAAGTGATACAGGAGCATGTATAGCTCATAAGAACAATACTGAAGTGTATTGCAGTTCTCAGGACAGATTTGTTACATTCTAGTTGAATTCATACATGATCTTGTGGAGAATCAATACTGGTGAATTTAGTCTGTATGTCATCATGAGCTGGTTAGATTTTCACACTTGGGCCCTGGCTGAGCAATTATAAAGTGATATTTTAATGGAGAGACCTGTGAACAAACCTGAAAATTATAAGCACATCTAAAAGGTTCATATAGCTGCATGTTTTGTACATCTTCCTTACTAATAAAATTCTGCAAATAATCCACATTTATCAGATGCAGAAAATGTTAAACCTTCTAGAAATGTCCACCATCCATGAATTCTTGGATAGTCTGACTCTGGAGCCTGAAAGTCAGTTACAGAGCAACAGGGAATTCACGTTTGTTTCTAAGTGGCAATCAGACAGGAAGGCATGCACTGAATATAGAAAATCTAAGGTTACCTGTTTTATCACACTTTGCTACAAAAAGGGCTGTCAGCAAACATTGAATTGTGGAAATTCAGCACTTTTCAAATGGACTTGAGATAACACATTCATTTCTGATCTTTAATTGCAGCTCTGGTTTTGATAGTCTTCAGGGGTGTTGTTTTTTGGTTGTTTTTTTTTTTTGTAATTGATTTTTTTTTTTTTTACAGCAAATCACTTAAGATGCATTTTATACTTATGAAATACTGTCTTAGCATGTGGAGCTTTGGATAGATATAGTTTCTTCTTGATGAAGTACTACAATTGAATCACTGGCAATTTACATCATGATGTGAGAGAATATGAGATCAGAGAATTTTTCTGTTTCTAGCTATGGATTCAAAATGGCTTAATTACAGAGATTCCTCAAAATCTACAGGAATGGAACTAAATCTTCAGATTATTAATCCAGTTGCCATTGTAATTATTCTTTTCAACATAATCGGCTACTTTGATTTTTTTTTTGTTGTTTCAACAAACCAGAGAAACAAGAATTTCTTAATTTGCTGGAGACCTTCTGTCGTAGTTTAGTCTCGATCCGGACCAGACTATGCGGTCTCTCTCTCACTCCCCCCACCCTCCGAGAGAACAGGGAGAGATAATTTAAGAGAAGAGAGATAATTTAAGAAAAACGACTCGAGGTTTGAGATAAGGACAGGGAGAAATCCTTACCGTCACAGGCAAAACCAGACTCCACTTGGGGAAAACTATTCATTTATTACTACAACTAGCAGGATAGTGAGACAGAGAAACAAAATAACCTCCTCCACCCCTCCCACTTCCCAAGCTTAACATTATCTACCTTCCCTCCCACCCCCCGAGCGGCACAGGGGGGAAGAGGGAATGGGGGTCGCGGTCAGTCCATTATGTGTTGTTTTACACGGCTGCTTCACAGTTGGGGGAAGAACTCCTCACATCCCTCCCCTGCTCCGGTGTGGGGTCCCACCCATACGCCACAGTCCTTCATCAAACTGCTCCGGCGTAGGTTATCTCTTCCACGAGATGAGCAGTCTCTCCAGAACGGCTGTCCCAGCGGGCCCTCCATGGGCCACAGCCGCATTCAGGCATCCACCTCCCCCAGCGTGGGGTCCTTCACGGGCTCCAAGCTCCAAGTGGATCTCTGCTCCTCCGTGGACCTCCTTGGGCTGCAGGGGGACAACCTGCTCCACCATGGTCGTCATCACAGGCTGCAGGGGAATCTTGGCCAGGAGCCACATTACTCCTCCCCCTCTTTCACTGACCTTGGTGTTTGCAGCTGTTTCTCTCACAAGACAAGTTCATTCTTCACAACGGGCTGGCAGAAGCCTCAAAAAGCCTCTCAGGATCTCTTCGCGTTATTCATCCCATCTCATCTCCTCTCCACCTCTTGCAGCCGGACTGGGCTGAGTTGGGCCCAGTC
>WHYT01017244.1:211522-287230 GCA_009806455.1 Tetrax tetrax
CAGCTTCTGATTCCTGTATTTAACATACCCTCTTTACCAGGATACTTCAGAAACTTCACGAGTTTTTTTGGTTTGGTTTTGGTTTTGGGTTTTTTTTTTTTTTTGTGACATCTGCAAACTCCAGTGGTTCAATTCATTAGGTAGTTTTTAATTTACCCTAACTACAGTTCTTAGAAAGCTTGTTTACAAATGTGGGCAACACAAATAATTGTACTTAGAGTGCCAGTGAAGCAACAAGACACATATACCACCCTCCCTGACTGACACACTTATTTGTAATGTTACCTATCAAAAAAGATTAATCATAACAGGAAAAAAATAAACATATTTATATCACCCTGGATGACAAACAGGAATAAATCGATGTGGTGTGTCACTGACAGAGCATTATATCCTCAGAAACATAAGTATATTTCTTAATTTATATATTCTTACATTAATTTTATTTTTATTTACATCTCTCTTGAACTCGTGGTTTATGTATCTCTGGCATTTCCCCAAGGAAATTATTTTGCTGGTGCTTTGACAGTCTATCTGAAATAAATGGAAAAAAATTTACAAGTGATGTTTCAGGTGTTTTTATTTCTTAGGTTATTTAGTTCTTAATGCAGGCTTTACTTCCACACTTGATAAAGTAAATTGCAAACTCTCAAAACACTTATGTTTTCTGTTGCAGCTTTTTTCTCCTCTTATAGTGAAATACTAGATCTCTTTAGTGCTTTATATGAAATAGCTCTTTCTTCTTAAGTAGTAGGACAAAGATTTTCTGGACCTACGAATAAATCTGGTTATGCAGCAGTTAAGAAACTGACTGTCAAATTAGATATTTCGATACTCATATCCTGTCTGCAGAATGGCCATGTGTCTGTGATTTATAGCCCTTAATAAAGAAATCTTATTTCACTGCACTGCAATAGAAAAACCATGGAATTTTCCTTACTATTTCTGTTTTGTGCCCTCTAATAAATGTCAGTAACGCAAGTATTTCTCATCTTCATTTCTTCATATGTACACCTTATACACACACACACAAGCCTTGTATTCCCAGAGAGCCCAGGCTGCTGCAGTAGTAATAATCCATGCAAAAGCTGCTCTGTTTCCTATTGGCAAAGAAAAAAATAAGTATCTCGCTCTGAAATGTGTGTTAAAGACATCTAAGGAATCTATACTGTGCAATTTGAATTTAGAAAAGGATCACATTCATCTGCATGGGGTGATTCCCATTGACTTCAATAATTCTTAAATTAAAAAAAAAAATTCAGGATTTGAGTGCTCATATTGCTTTTATTTACTACTCATTTTACAATTTTGAGAATTTAACATAAATTACTTTGAAAAAAATGTACTTGACTTTAGAAACTTTAGAAACTACATGAACAATTTTATTCAATTCAAATTTCAGAACATCATGGTTCTGCTATCCACATCAAAGCTGATGACTATCTTGAACTGTGTTATGCTGAAACCTACAAATCAGCTTAAAGGAGATGGTATTACCAGTAAGTATAAAGAAGACAATAGCCTTGCAATCTTTACCTATAGACATTAAGTCCAATCCAGGCCTTTTCACCAGTCACATAGAATTGAATATTCTGGGATTCCTCCCAAGGTGAAAAATGTGTAAGCACCGTCCTGGAATTACAGAAAGGACGTCAAATACGCATATGCATAGACTATTTTGCGTATGCGTATTATAACTAAGAGAAAGATACCCTGATACTCATAAAATTACTATGAATGACAAGGTTTTGCTTTGCCTGCATTTGTAAGAAAACAGTTTTTCCATAATATCGCAAGTAAATACTTACGCTTAGATCATTATCATATAAAACAAAATAGAGGAATGTATGGATAAAAGGTAGAAGATCACACTGGATGTAAGAATAAAACAGATATCTGCAAGTACATAGCATAAAATAAAAAAAAATAAAAACTTGGAAGTAACTCAAAGAAAAATATTTTGAAAACAGAAACAAATGCAAAAGCTTAAGATCAAGGAGGAACTTTAAAATACAAAACAATGAAAAATAATAATTCTCATTCAGGTAGATTCAGAATAGATATTAGGAAAAAAAAAATTTGCAATGAGTGTTGTAGAATAAAGGAACAGGTTGCCCAGAGAGGTGGTGTTTCCCTGGAAACATTCAAGGCCAGGTTGGATGGTGCTCTGAGCAACCTGATCTGGTTGGAGATGTCCCTGCGATTGTTCAGACTCCCTCAGCACGCAGTCTCTCCGCCGTACCCTAAAAAGGGACCTCTGAGTAAACAAATTGTGTAGGATCTAACAGATAACAGATGGGAAGCGTTATTAATGGGGAAAGTTTTTGTGATTTTTGCATCCTTTCCTGCCTGATCATCTGTTTTTATACTATTATTTTTTTGTGTTCAGAATGCAATGGGGCAATTCCATTTTCCTACATGGCTTGAAAAAGCCTAGTATTTTTGAGTGGGAATAACAGGAGCAGATCTACTTCTGTATATTTAGTCTCTCTGCAATATAATAATGTAGCATTTGTGTAGTGCAATGATTTAAAAGTGAGTCTATATACATTGAAATCCTTATAAAATTAAGCAAAAATAACAAGCACAAATAACTACCTAGAATTTGATAAGGACACTAAGGTTAATAATCCATTAAAATCCAGGTCTAGAGTTGTCCATTTTCTTTGAAAGAAAATCCTTTTTGTATCTCTGTAGAATAATAACTATGTTGGTCCAGCAATTTTCTGAGTGAGAAGATCGCAGCTCACGGAACAATTAATAGCATTCAGAGCATTAATAGCTCTGAATTTCATAAGTTTTCACTAGAGGTCTTGCGTCAAAGTGCTGAGCAAGCCTGATGATGCGTAGTTTCAGGTGTTCTGGCTTCAGGTTGTATCAGAAAGAATAAAACCAAACGGATATTGCTCGTTCACAAGATCTCACATATGGAAAAGAAGAAGTGTTAGAAATATTCATGTAACTTTGTTAATACTGTAAAAGAAGACCAACATTAATATTTATATTTATGACATGTTCTTACCAGCTCCTTGTTATTTTCACTTTGGCTGTGTACAATTCTCTACACTACATAGAATTTTCTAGCATTTAGGTCAGATCCTTAACCCAGTAACTGATGACAATATACGCTACATTAATGTAGCTGTTATCACTAATGCCAATTCAATATCTGTTCTTCAACACTTAGATGCATTTTTTAAATTATTCACAGAATCACTTAGCTACAAGTTTTAATAGACATCACTATCATTTTCAAGCTTAATGACAAAATATTGAGAAATATGAATATGAAACTTGGCAAGGAAAAAGCCTTAATGAGAAGTGTGGGTGGTTTTTTGGTTGGTGGGAATTTTGGGGTTGCTTTTTGTTGAGGATTTTTTTTGGTGGATGGAGGTGGATGTTAAGACTCTGCTTTAATTAGATTTTTTTTTTCAGTGACTTTATGCTTCTTTTCCCAAAATTTTTCTTGTTCAATGCCCAATCTATTATACCACTTTGGTTCAAATTGAAAAAAAAAAAAAACCAAACCAAAAGTAATTTTAAAGAGGCTCTGTGGTAAATATAGGTGTCTAATTACGTATATTTAGAAGATCACTTAGTCATTTTTCTAAGCCAATTATAAATTATACAGCCAAACTATTATGAAGTCTATCCTAAACTAAGATAAATTGGCACTATAAGGCTATGAGTTAGCTCAGAGCAAGGGAAGTATAACGATACACGTAGACCTTGTACACATAATTTCACCTATATATATGATGGGTGAGGCACAATTCGTATTCTGAGAACATTTAGCTTGGAGCATAGCAGTTAATCACTTTGGGTAGGATTCATGTTGCCTAATTTTTGTCATTTAAAATGTAGGTGTTGTGTCAAAGCTCATTATTTAGACTTTCAGTATAATCAATGTGATGGACAAACGTAAATACACCATCCAACTTTTGAGACAATGTTTAGTTCACCGCCAAGACTCCTTGTCAATGTGGTGAAGACAAGAAGCTGAGCTAATTATACTACCTCACAAAACTCCCTGGAGGCTGAAGGGATCATCCTATGACATATTCTGGGAAATACTGTTAAGGCTGCTAGGGAATAATTCAGAGATGATGCAAATGAAACCTATGGCTGATCCAAATGGAGTGGCAAACTGTAAAATGAGGGACTCTTCCACCCAGAAAAAAGTCTCCCGTGGAATATAAAAAAAAAAAAAAAGAGTTTTAGAAGGCTCTATCTTCCTGCAAATAGCATGACATCCCCCAAGTATATCATGGTTGCACACACTCCTTTTCCCCTCTTGTTCACTGTACTAGAGAACTCTTGTGTTAATGGGGTTTTCTGTTTGTGAAAAATTTAAAGAATTGTGGTTTCCTTGGTGATTTAATTGGTTTACTTCCAAAACAGAAAAGTGAAATGATAATAAAATTATAATTAACAGATGTTTTGAAGATATAGCACTTGCTACTTCATTTATTTCAGGATTAATTTTTAATTAAGAACTTCCTATCATAAAACTTAAAGATATGTTACAATGTATTAATAATTTTATATAGCTGGCAGGAAATTTAATTGTCTTTTAAGTAAAGATTAGTAAAGATATTTTAAAATTCTGCAAGTTGAAGTACTTTCTACTTTGTATCTTGGAAGTCAGAAATTAGGAGCCTGAATTCTGAGAAAGGTCAACAACGCAGACATCTAGAACAACAGTTGAATTTTATTTTCAAAGCACATGAGAATTTTATCCTCTGCAAGCCCTGGGCTAAAAATTCAAGTTAGGTAAGTTGAATTGTGTTGATATAAAGTTACATTTATTTTTAAGAACAACATTCTCTTCAGGGCATTAAAATCTTGGCTGTGAAGGCAATTGCACCCTTATTTGATATTGATAAATACATACAAGTGCTTTTATTTTCCTAATGCATGGTGAAGGTTTTCTGGTTCATCCACAGTTCTACTATCCTGGGGTAAACAGCCAGAAACATGCTGAACTACTAGAGCAACACTAGGCTATTTCGCTACTTACAATGCATAGTGAAGGCTAGTCCCTGTGCTTTCTCTGAAGAGTATTAGAACAGAAAATAGCTTAGTTGTTTTGGATGTGTATGGATAAAGAAAATGCTACAATAGAAAACATGGTGTCTAACTCTTCAACAAAGGAGATAATGTGAAAAATTAAAGCAATTCATATCTTTTAAATTTGCTTAAAATCTTTAAAAAGTCAGTTTCGGAGTAGTTTTGTTTGAAAGACATGATGAAGCTAATTTCTAATACAAAGTGTAACAATGTGTAATTGGGATTTTTAGAAAAGTCATAAACAGACTTGGTTTACTTCCAAAACAGAACAATGAAATTACAATTAAATCCTAATTAAGTGATATTTTGAAGATATTGCATTTGCTACTTCATTTATTTCAGGTCTTATTTATAATTACGAGCTTCCTATCATAAAATTTAAAGATATGTTAGAATATAATAATACTATAAATGCTGAGCAGGTTATATGTTTGCCTATCCTACCAAAAATACTCAAATATTATACCCTTTAACTTGGATTAGGAACTACATCTAAGTTCTGGTTCTCATGACTTTTAGCTTGCATGTGCTCTACGCAAGCTTTATGTCAACAGGTTCTGCAAAACGTATGGAACTTCAACTTTTGATTCAGATAACTTCAAGGAAAGTAAAGTATAATTGTTTCTAATAGCAACACTATTACACTAGCTCTAGATGCTGAGTGAAATAGTTTTCCATTCAACAGATTTTAAAATTAATCTGCACATTAAAAAACCAAGGCCTTGCCAAGGAATTTACAGTAAATTGAACCAGCAGCTACTTCAGAAGTATGCATATGTTAGTGGCTTTTCCTGCTATTTGGTAAGACAAATCCAATTCTGCTTGAATGTATTTAGAGTAGAGGCTGACATCTAAAATCCAAATAATATCACGCTACTTGTCATACAGTCACCAACATTACTCTGACCTTATGATGCCAGCTCCTTTTCTGTGTCTTGTTCATGAGGCAGTGAAGTCCTCCAAGACTCTCTTGATAGAGTGGAAAACGTGCTGGGAAATTAAACATTTTTTAAGATTTCTCAGGGTTTACAGCTGTGTCAGCAAGCTAGGCAATTATATGGTTTTGTTTATTAATCTTAAATCCCACTTGGCTGATGCTGGAATTAGATTAAAATGCATATAAAAATATTTACTCCTAATATTGAAACCCAAGAACATAGAAATTAAAAAAAAACCAAAAAACAAACCAAACAAAAAACCAA
The DNA here is from genome assembly GCA_009806455.1 of Tetrax tetrax. NCBI lineage: Eukaryota > Metazoa > Chordata > Aves > Otidiformes > Otididae > Tetrax > Tetrax tetrax. The sequence continues at coordinate 217,795 of WHYT01017244.1, forward strand.
ATGTAATAATCTTAAAGGATAAATATGCACATCTGGCTTAAATTAAGACTACTTCAGGAAGGTTTTATTTATTTTATCTCCCCAATTTATCCTCATACTCCTGTTAAGGTGATACTAAAGTTTTCAGAATTTTCTGTTCACATCTTGTGAACAGGTTGCACCTGATCAACAGACTTCACATTTGACCTTATGTGTAAGAGTAACAGAACTCCAAAAGGAAACACTTTATGGAACACTTGCTGCACGAAGATATGCATGAGATAAGCATTAAAATAGATAATTTTGTAGCTCTCTACTCTTTCAAGTGTCCCCAAGTGTCAAGTCTCTCCTTCAAATCTCATCCTATTTCTTCCTTATCTAGGAGATAGTTGTCTTGACAGGCTTTGAGATATGGGAATGTGAACCTCATGAAGTTCAACAAGTGAAAGGTCCTGCACCTGGGTCAGGGTAATTTCCAGTATCAATACAGACTTGGGGCTGAATGGATTGAGAGCAGTCCTGGAAAGAATGAGTTGGGGATACTGGTGGATGAAAAATTGGACATGAGACACCAATGTGTGTTCGCAGCCCAGAAAGCCAATCATATCCTGGGCTGCATAAAGAGAAATGTACCCAGCAGGTTGAGGAAGGCTATTCTTCCCATCTACTCTGCTCTGGTGAGAACTCATCTGGACTATTGCATCCGGCTCTGACATTCACAGTGTGACAAAGATATGGATCTGTTAGGGTGGGTCCAGAGGGGGGCCACAAAAATGATCAGAGGGCTGGAATACCTCTTCTCTGAAGAAAGACTGAGAGCTGGGGTTGGTCAACCTGGAGAAGATAAGGCTCCAGGAAGATCTTACTTCAGCCTTCCAACATGTAAATGAGACTTATAAGAAAGATAGAGATATTTTTTCCAGGGTCTGTAGTGACAGCAGAAGGAGCAATGGTTTTAAACTGAAAGAAGGTAGGTTTAGATTGGACATGAAGAAATTTTTACAGTTAGGATGGAGAGACACTTAAACAAGTTTCCCAAAGAAGCTGTGGATGCCCCATCCATGGAAGTGTTCAAGGTTAGGTTAGACAGGTCTTTAAGAACCCCAATGTACTGAAAAATGTCCCTGCCCATGGCAGTAAATTGGAGTAGCTGGTCTTCGAAGGCTCCTTCAAACTCAAACCATTCTATAATTCTATGACTATATGATAACTTTGTGCATCACTTGATTGAAATTAAAGGATTTTCCCTTTTCTTAGATATGAAAATATATCTTTGTTACATTTAGAAAACAATTTAAACATTGCCTAAGCATTTAATGGCATTTTATATGTACCCATGATGCTCACAAATACTTAACAAATATAGAATCATAGAATCATAGAATCATAGAATAGTTAGGGTTGGAAGGGACCTTTAAAGATCATCCAGTCCAATATCCCTGCAAGAAGCAGGGACGTCTCCAACTCGATCGGGTTGCTCAGAGCCTCATCCAACCTGGCCTTGAACATTTCCAGAGATGGGGCATCAACACCTCTTTGGGAAACCTGTTCCAGTGTTTCACCATCCTCATTGTAAAAAATTTCTTCCTTATACCAAGTCTGAATCTACCTCCCTCTATTTTAAAACTACTAGTGCTCGTGCTATTACAACAGGCCCTGCTAAAGACTTTCTCCTCAACTGTCTTATAGCTCCCTTTAAGTACTAGAAGACGGCTATAAGGTCTCCCTGGAGCCTCCTCTTCTCCAGGCTGAACAGCCTCAACTCTCTCAGCCTGTCTTCTGAGGAGAGGTGTTCTAGCCCTCTGATCTTCTTCATGGCCCTCCTGTGGAGTCTCTCCAACAGGTCCATGTCCTTCTTGTGTTGGGAGCTCCAGAACTGGACACAGTACTCCAGGTGGGGTCTCACGAGAGTCGAGCAGAGGGGGAGAATCACCTCTCTTGACCTGCTGGCCACGCTTCTTTTGATGCAGCCCAGGATGTGGTTGGCTTTCTGGGCTGCAAGCACACATTGGCGGCTCATGTTGAGCTTCTCATCCACCAGCACTCCCATGTCCTTCTGCTCAGGACTGCTCTCAATTCGTACTTCTCCCAGCCTATATTTGTTCTTGAGATTGCCCCAACCCATGTGCAGGACCTTCTACTTGGCCTTGTTGAACTTCATGAGATTTGCATGGGCCCACCTCTCCATCCTGTCAAGGTCCCTCTGGATGGCATCCTTCCCCTCCAGCATGTAACTGCACCACACAGCTTGGTGTCATCAGTGAACTTCCTGAACGTATACTGTATCCTACTGTCCATGTCACTGAGAAAGATGTTAAGTAGCGCCCAATACTGATCCCTGAGGAACGCCATTTGTCACTGTTCTCCACTTGGACACTGAATGCGGCCATCCAGCTAATTCCTTATCCACTGAGTGGTCCATCAAATCTGTATCTCTCCAGGACAGGATGTTGTGTGAGATAGGGTCAAATGCTTTGCACTTGTCCAGGTAGATGACATCTGATGGTCATCCCTTGTCCACTAATGCTGTAATTCCATTATAGAAGGCCACCAAACTCGTCACACATGATGTGCCCTTAGTGAAACCATGTTGGCTATCACCAATCACCTCCTTATTTTCCATGTGCCTTAGCATTGTTTCCAGGAGAATCTGCTCCATGACCTTGCTAGGCACAGGTGAGACTGACTGGCCTATAGCTCCCTGGGTCTTTCTTTTTCCCCAGTCCTTGCTTTTGCTTTCTGCTACTTAGGCGATGTGGGTAGAGCCCTCGCCAATGAAGACTGAGGCAAAAGAGTCATTAAGTACATCAGTTGTCTCTGTGTCCCAGGTAACCACATCTCCTGTTTCCTTCTGGAGAGGGCCCTCATTCTCCCTGGTCTTCCTTTTATCCACAATGTACCTATAGAAGCTTTTCTTGATGCCCTTGACATCCCTAGCCAGATTTAATTCTGTCAGGGCTGTGACCTTCCTAACCTGATCCCTAGCAGCTCAGACAATCTCTCTGTGTTCCTCCCAGGCTACCTGTCCTTGCTTCCATCCTCTGTATGCTTCCTTTTTGTTTTTTAGTTGATCCAGCAGCTCTTTGTCCATCCATGCAGACCTCCTAGCCTTTTTGTTGGGCGGATTATAGTTCATGGGCTATATAAGGTTTGATAGTCTCTTGGTAACATCCCTCATATGAGCCCCTGAAAAGCAGCACACCTCTCTAGAGAGTGCATCACATTGGCAAATGGACACCTCCATACCTTTCAGAAGAGAGTCATCTTCTACTATCATCCATTGTCTTTTTTTTTTATTGCTCTGGTCATTTTACCTTATGCTATTTCAAAATAGAGTGAGATAGATTCAGATGAGATATTAGGAAAACATTTTTTACAAAGAGGGTCATAGAATATTGGAACAGGCTGCCCAGAGAGGTGGTAGATGCCCCCATCCCTGGAAACATTCAAGGCCAGGTTGGATGAGGATCTGAGCAACCTGATCTAGTCGAAGATCTCCCTGCTCCTTGTAGGGGCATTGGACTAGATGACCTTTGAAGGTCCCTTCCAACCCTAACCATTCTATGATTCTATGATTCTCTACAAGCAGGCTGGGTTGCCTGCTCAACTCCAATGTCTTTTCTGATGTGCTGGGTCTTACGTCTTCAGTCTGCAGAGTGACAAAGTGGTTCTGCGAGGGCATATGATGAAGGATCTCCAGGAGGTAATTTGAATGCAGTAGTACCTTGATATTAGGTAGATGGATACTCAGTGATTTTTACAGTTGCTCTAAAAGCAAAGTTTAACCACTGAAAGTCATCTCATGCATTTAACATTACAAGCATTTTCCTTAAAGAGAAATAAAAACACCTCTTCTCTTACTGTTTATTTCTATATTCTACTTAGAAAATAAGAGGGGAGGTTAGCTTTTTCTTATATCCTATATCAGAATGTTTATTAAAAACAAGTTAAAAACACTGAAATAGGAAAATTGTATATCATTCATTGCTGACTTGCATGTTAGATCTTAAAATAATTTATCATACTAATGTGGAAACTGATTTAGGCTATGACTGATGATTTCTTTCTCTTAGGCAAAGAGTTAAGCCGTTTTCAGTGAGTGAGCTTTGGAACGCCTTTCAATGGCATTTTGTGGAGGCTACGTATGTCTACTGAAAACTGCCTTTCTTTCCTTACTTGCTTTTTTGCACCTTTTTAAAAGCAGCCAATAGATCTCTTACTGGTATGAGGACAGAAATATATATTTCTTATATAAGAAAATATAAGCATTTTGGTTTATGATATTTTAAAATCATACTCCATAGGCATCCACACTGCACATATAAATCTAGTTTACGCGGAATAAATTACGTTTGGAATTGCCATTAGTTATTGGCAGGTATGTATGTATACTTAGGAACACAGCCACAGTATTACCACTGGTTATTAGTGTCACTTTGGACATTAATAGCTGTCATATCAAATGACAGTTTGGACTTCAGTGTTTTCAAAAGAGAAAAAGGTTTCTTGAATTCAACTTGGGAATGAATATTAACTTGATTTTGAGGCATTCTTCATAGGACTACATGGAAAATCATGGGGATGCAGCTGGGAGATTTTCAACCAAAACATCAGACGGAGGGTCTAATGCCCTCTCCATTGTCTGGAAACAAGGTCACTTCATGGCACAGGCCATTCCTCTAGTCTCATTGACAGTCCTTTCTCTGTCACCTTGCTCCAAACAAACTACAGTGCCAATTAAAAGAGAGGTTAGTACAAATGCAGCTTTATGTGCAGTCAGTGCCTTGCTTGATATGATATTTCCACTGGATGGACAATGAGGCAGAGCAATACCATGAGTAGACCATTTCTCCTTCCCAACCACCTCAGCTGTTCTCCTGCTGTTGTTTTCTAGTATCTTGTGTTCATACAAGATATTCCTCATTCATAACATTATGTAAAGTCTGCTCAGTCTCATGGGGGTTTTTTTTGTATTGATTGGACTCTGGATCACAGCATTGCCTTTCTGATGTGCAGTGAATAAATAACTAGAGCTGTTGTTTTATACCTAGGACTAAGTCCCTTTATAACTTTTCTTCAGTCACAAACTGAACTGGGAAAGTCACTTAGGTTTTCATTCAAATTCTATTAAGAAACATTGGGTGACATATTTAGTAATCAGAATTAGTAGATGACAAATTTGTATTTTGCAAATAATTTATCTGAACTGTAATTGATCCTGATTGCTACTGATTCTGATGTTTGTGAAACTAGTGATTCACCAGTTCCTCCATCTGATCCTGTAAAGTATATGGCCACCTTTATCAAATTTCCTGAGTGAAATCATAAAAATGCTCACTAATGAATTGGAAATAGCAAATTGAAACCAACTTTTCACATGTGTAAACGTGTCATTTGTCAGATATTTCTGGAATTTCACTTTCAGTACCAGCAATTAAAAATGGTTTGTGCATGCTGATGAAAATATCTGATAGTAAAACCTGTATAAAACTGTGTCTACATACCACAAATTTGAATTTTGTAAGAAAGACAAGAGAGTTCTACTACTTTTTTTTTTTTTTTTCCTGTTTCAGAGTTCTGTTTGCAAGCTTTGGTCCTAAAGGGCCACAGCTGAAAACACTGAATTCTGGTTATTAGAGTTTTTAATCAGACCTATATTTTACTCAGGAAAAATATAAAGGAGCAGGATTATGTATATTATAACTAGGTTTGTGGAATTAGTACCTTTACTTCAATCCACTCCAGTTTAAGAAGGTCATTGACAGTGTTTGTGGGTTAACTACATTGACCTTTGAGTGATAAGATTAAGGTTAGTAAAATCCAGTTCTTTTTATGAGAAAGACACATACAAATCACCAACAGACAAACAAACAAAATGTGTGTGTACACACAGACATATATATGCTACATATAATATATGTATGCAAAATAGGTGAAGACGTTAAGAGACAGGCAGAGATTATATAGATACAGATATGCATATAGTTAGAGATAGACATTATTCTTTGTGCATGTGTATTTTATGAAAAGCAATATACCACATATAGAGTGTTGATGACTTTAATCTGAAAAATACATATAAGCAAACAAATACAGATTAAAAGTTAAAAAATGAAAATGCAAAAGAAAATAAAGGAAAAAAAAAGATTAGTTCATAAGGCAAACAGAAAGTAAGAGAGATAAAGGTGCATTCCCTTGTTAGATTTTTTTTTATTATTATTTCAAAGCCAATTTTACATGTAAATATATAGCATTTTGTTTCTGTATCTATTATTTCACACACACTACAGGACCGAAATAGCAAAACTGACACCTAGACAGCATAGTATTAAAATGTGAAACCATTTCTAGAAAGCTGTATACGGTATGTCAAAGCACAGTCAACCTGCATTAGCTTAGTAAAACTGTACTGCATCACTGAACATTAGCTCTATTTCATCCATTATGGTGCAGAGATTGCTTATTGTGTTCCCAGGGCTCTTTTATATGAAAAAGCAATAGTACTGTCTGCTAAAACAGTCTTGCCCTGTCAGAGTAGTTTTAATTGAGCTGAGCCATAGGACCCTGCCCAGTGCTATTACAGGAGCAGAGAACCATTTGGTAAATAGCACTCCATGAGATTATAGCTATTAAGAGTATAATGGACAGTTACTTTAATATCCTACCCAACTAGGACACTATGAACATGTCCATAGGTAGTCATTTTACCTAGTTATCCTTTTTCCTAAAATAGTGTGGGTCTGATGCTTTATATCTATCTTTTATGTGAAAATCACTGCTTGTATTGGCAACAAGTGTTATCCATTCTACGGTCATGGAAAGGAGATAGAAGAGGTCATCTTTAGAAAGCAAACATTTACTGCTTTAATTCCTGCTTCTTTAAAGCAACTATATTATGCAAGTAGAGTGAAAATTAATGGGATTTAAACATTTTATATATTTTTCAAATGAAAATATGTTAATAATTCAATGGAAAAACAAGTCCTTAAGAAAAGTATTTTATTTTCAAGGTTATGAGAGCAGATTGTAAATACTGATAAATATAAACAAGTGTAAATAGGAACTTGAAAATTTACCTTTTCAGTTGTTTTATTTGAGTAGCTCTGATACTTGTACACATATCACTTATTTGAAATAATTCCTTTTTAGTTTCAAATTGATTTACAAAGTAGCATATCAGCACAGCAGCACGTCTGGAAAGAAACCAAACAATAAGTACTTCCCAGCAAGCTTGGATAAGTTTATGTATGAGAAAAAAAAAATATCGTAAGTCATCAAAGTGGAATTAGAAATGCATGTTATTTCCCTGGTTATTGAATACAGGACATAAATAGAAGTCCCCTTCATTGCATATCTCTGACAAGCCATCAGACATCAAACGAATAGATACAATGAATTCTTATTATGACGGTGAGGATTTCTGCAATTCCATTAATTCAGTTTAATAAATGTACCTACATAAGGCAGCAAACTGCTGTGAATGTGGGGTGCATTGTACTTCCATTTTATATAGACAATCTAACGTGTTTTCCCAGCACTGAAGACCCACAGGAGAATCATAGAATCATTCGGGTTGAAAATCATCAGTTTGCAAGACAATGGCATTGTGGAGACTAGAACATGGAGTTATTTTTTTCAGAAATAAAACAAAAAAAAAAAAAAAAAAAAAAAAAAAAAAAAAAAAAAAAAAAAAAAAAAAGAAGCCAAAAACCAGAATAAGACAGGATGGGACAGGCTTTAGAAATTATTGAGGTTAAGGTGAATGTTCCTCAACACACTCTTTATAGCCAGTGGAGAGAAAAACAGACCTAAAAGGCACAATATGTCTAATGTAATTTTTTACTTCCTGTGAGGATAAGCTGAATCACTGTCCAGAAATTTCTACTTCTTTTGAAAAGATTTTGACCTATGTTCACAGTGGATTCTCAAATGATGAACAAACCTAACTAACAAACTGAAGATAGATATACTTTTTAGCTTCTTGAGGTATTTTTGTACAAGTTAAACCAAAGTGTGTTTGTAGGAATCCTTTCAGGAGATTTATGCTACTCTACGTATTTAAGTGCAAAATCAAGTGTTTACAATGTATAAGCAGTGTGAAAAAAGCATTTACACTTAAGGTGCCTTTACTTCTCTCTCCAGACATAAGCTGTTTTTTGGAAATTACTGTTGTGGCAGCCTAGTTAGACCTGGAAAAACCCTAAAATTCAGATTGTTTGCAATAAAGGCAAACACAGGTACCAACAGAGTTTTCATTCAAAGAGATTATGCTGTAACAATGACACTTTATCTCATGAACCAGAAAGACAACTACCTCTTCATAAGCAAGAGGTCTAGTACCAGAAATCTACCAGGTATATAATATTATAGATTAAATAAAAGTTAACAGCTCATTTAGGACTCGTAGCTCCCTGGAGGACAAATCTACAATGAAATATAAACCTGTAATTAATTAATAATTTTCACTTCTACAGTGCTTTCTTTTCCAAGGCACAAGTCTTTCCATCTTTGAAGAACAATAGAAACTGATATAGGTCAGTTGTTGGGTTTATGCATATTATAATGTTAGGGGTAATTACTACAATATTCCACTTTTCAAATAATATACAAATATGTTTATTTAAAATTTACTTTTGCAAAGTACAAAATAAAAAAAAAATATTTGGAGATTTCTATTTCTCTACACACTTGTGAGAAGCTCTGGAAGACCACGTCTCTAGTAATCTACCTCTCCAACTGTTGAAGTGGCATAAAGCAAGCAGTTTAATTTAATATTTTCTGGCCCCTGGAGAAGGCAGTCCTATGCTATTGCCCTCCCCTACTCAGCTCGCACTCTCTCCATCTCATTTTGTCTGCGTGCATGTTCTTCTAACCCTCAGTGAATCAATTCAGCTAACTGCACTGTTAAAAAAAAGTAAACATTTCTTTTTCACTCTTTTCTGCCTATTTTCCTACCTTCCTTCCCTCTTCCTTCTCTTTGTTTCTTCCTCCTTTCCTTCCTCTTCCTTCCTCCTTTCCTCACTTTCTCTCTCTTTGTCAATATTTGTCGTAGGGCTAACAAGGAGTCAGCTGCATGCCAGAGCTAGCGCGAAGGATTATATAGGAATGTCTCCCATAGAATAGCACTCCTGCCAACTGCATCAAAAGACCAAAACCTCAGTGGTAGCAGGATATGTGACTGACCTCTCAGTCTCAGACACTCTTTCCCTGAGAGGTCTGACCCTGACCCTTGCAGCTGTAGGGGCTGCTACTGTAGGCTGTGCACATCTACAACATGGAATGACTTACAAAAGCACTTGTCATCACTGTAGAAAACTTGTAAGATGACAGTAAGTAATGCTAAGTCATTGTCAGAAAGAGTATGTGAAACTTATTTTTAATTACTTTTTCTCCAGGGAACCTGTAGATTCTGGTTGAACATCTCTGTAGGGGGAGAAGGCATATCACTCTAGATCAAAAGTGAAATGCCAGTTGGATGGTGGAAATTATTTAAAACATTGTGTACCAGCAATTTTGTCTGCCTCTTTTCATCCAAGCTCCATCAATCTCTTCCAGCTACCCTTACACTAAAAATGGATCTCTAGAAATTCAATTGCTGCAGGACTCTACCTGCTAGTCTTACTCAAAAGCAAATTTGGGTGATGTAAAGCAAGTGTTGTGAAATAGTGTATTGTGAGTTAATTCATCATCAGCGAAGAATTTGAAATCTGTTCCAAATAGCAATGCAAACACCCAAAATATGGAAATTCCAGGGTTTTTTACAGCTGTCTTAGCTAAATTATCATGTATTTTACAAGCCAGCATTCTTAGGGGAAAATGTGTTTTCCTCACAAATTAAATATGCAGATTGTCTCAGACAGCAACATTTGAATTGTAGTGACAGCATAATTTTTTGGTTTGTCTCCTGTCAGTAAGAACAAGAAACAATGCATGCTACATTCTATAATATACTTTGTAAATGTCTTCTCCAAATCTTTGACATTACCAAATTAAAATAATTTTCTAATTTCTATTGTTTTAATGACTTCTGCTTCAATTTTGAAACCACAATCAAAATTGATGGAAAACAAAGGAACCATCATTACAAAAGTTGATTACATATCGTAACAGGGACTTCAGTGAAAGAAAATTAATATAAAAGAAGCTGTTAGGTTGTCAGACCTGACACAGACAACTAGTATGCAGATATTGTAGATCTAAGATTTTTTGAAAACTAAAAATAGGTCCTCTTGTATTTAAAAGAAACTGTTGTAGTCTTGGATATCACTGAATGACAGTAGTTGAGAAATGTAACTAAAAGTACGAGAAGGACATTTCTTTGCAACAGAAAAAAAAAGCACTGAAATTTAAAAAGAAGCCTAGAAATGTTTGCCAGCAGTTGCTTACACATCATAATAATGAGTAGAACTGTATAATACAAGAATACTACCGTATTCAATTTGAGGAAATTAACTCATAGTGAATTAACAAAGCCAATGAGCAAAGTGCAATGCACTAAAAAAAAAATAAATTGGAAGAATTCTGGAAAGTTTTCAAAAAGGCACCTTGAAGAATGAAGTCCATAGGAAGTACATATGAGTCAATATGTACAAAGGATTCCATGAATTATTGAGAATGAAAAGGAAAGTGAAGCTGAAGAGGAAGAAATTTAAAAAAAAAACAAAGAGGCATGTCCAGAATCAATTAACACAGCCCTTGGTAAGAGCTTACAGATTAAAGAGACAGAATTATTCCTACTTACAACCTGTTAATTTCTTGTAATTATAGTTTGGTCTAAAACTCTCACTGGCCAGCTGAATTTTTGTAATACCTTGAGTGGGTTGACAAAAGAGAGATATGAATTTTCATTTCTCATTGATTGTCAAGGGTAAGTAACACTTCAACGGTACTTGCACAACAGAAATTAGGACAAAACCTGTTCCTGACTTGTTTCAAGGCTATTGCTTCTCAGGAGGGACAAGAAAAAAAAAAAAAAGATTCAAGGCTTTTCAAAACAAGAAAAAATGTCTGTGCTTTTGCAGGTGGTACAATCATTAAAGTTTGGTGCAATGACTTTAAGAGAATTCCGCAGTAAAAACCACAAAATCAAAGCCTTAAAATTATTTATGTAACACTCTGTGTTAATTAAATTAAATGTGAGAGGTAGAAGAAGGATATAAACAGAGGTAGAGGAACTGTGGCGCTATAATATAAAGGCCACTACATTATGGATGAAGTAATAGCTTTAAATTGAGTCTTCCAGCACAATAAATATTTTTGATTGGCAGTAATATCTGGTATATTATTTGGATATTTGTTGTATAAAACAATGTTTGCTTTAAATGATAGATTTAAAAAAGAAGAATTGATAACAATATAGTGGTTAACTGCTAAGACTGAATTAGCTATTCAGTGAGTTTACAGATGGTATTTTATTTTATATACTTGATAGGTTATTGTGGCTCCATACAGATGATGCTTTACCTTGTGAATTAAAAGGAATAAGTGTGGGGTTTTTTTTCCCCCAGCACCTTGTATTCAAGAACTGATCATTTGTTCTTGCTAAAAACATCTATGAGTTGTGACTAGTTCACTCCCAAATGTCCCTAGGGTCCCTTAGTATGCAAGTAGTTTTTAATCAGATCTTCCCACTGATTTAAGTTATAAGCTTATTTAAGAATTTATGTTACAAAACAAGCTTTGAGTTGTAATGTATCTCCAATGATCACTACCGTCCATAAACTATAACATTCTTTTATGGCAAACACACAGCAAGCAAGTAATGATGCACAAACATCTGCCAAACCCATTGCTTTTCATGGCAGTACTGAGTTTTTTGTTTTTCACATTGCTCTATTGAGAAATTCAGCTAATCAGCTAATTTCTCTGATGTCTGGCTCCAGACTGAGAAAAATAAAATTTAATATTAAATCAAATTGATTTGCACATGATAAGAAATAACCTTGATACTAGAATATTTTTAGATTGTCTTGTGTTCTCCGCATGTTCCATTTCCAAATTTATTTTATTCTCACTGATTTTAATTTAAGCCATTTTTATTCAAAACCAAAATAAATAACAAGATAATCAGTTTTATCAGATGTAAAGCTTTTGTAATTACTTTAGAATAACTCAAATTATCTGCAAGAAGAGCAGGGCAGAAGGAAGAGTAAAGGAAAGGAAAATGGAGCATTGTGTCAAACAAAATTATGAAAGATGGTGGATGATGGATAATCTTATTTGCTGGGTCCTTAATTTCCAGTTGAAAAATCTTATACTGTCATTATTAGTTTTTTAATTACATTAGGATAAGGTAGTTGAAAATGACTTGACATATTTGTCTCTTTTTTTTTTGACATTTTCAGATTTAATTATGTGTTAATTAACTTGGAGTAATTCTATGAGACATTTGTTCCCAACATCCTCCAGATTCCTGTGGACCTCAAATTATGAGGAAAGAAGTAATTAAAATCATGTTGGAGCATCCCTTACTGTTGCAAATCAATTAAAACCAATGTTTTATAATACAGTTGTAAAAATAAAAGCCATGTGCTTCTGTACTCTCTTTGTGTGAGTTTGTGACTATTCTTTTATGAGAAATTGTTAGGAACTTCTTACAGATAATATTTAATAAAAGTCTAGGAAAAAAAGGTTTCTTATTTAAATACACATATGATGTGAGAAACTAAGTATAGAATAAACAAATATGAATAATAGTTTTGCATAATGCTTTAAAGGGGTAATTTGTAAAGCATTTCTAAAATACTAAATCTATATGTTTTATGGATTTGTATACACATATATATGTAGGCAACCTGTAAATATTCCTCTTTGAAAGTATTGCATGCTTTCAGGAAGTGTAACCACCTACAGATTATTGTAAGCCAAATTAGAATTGACTGGAAACTCCAAGCATTTCTAAAAATAGCCTGCTAGCCCTTCTGTTGGTAGGAAAAAAAAAACCTCAGGCATCCTAAAAACTGCATATTGTAATTAGATTAATAAAATACATGACAGAATAAAAAAAAAGGAATATTTTTTTTCTAGTTATGTAACTCAAACTCTACCTTCATATGTAAAGAATGAAAGAAAAAAAAAATCAGCTGTGATGGAAAATTAAGATCTTTGACATGAACTGAATAAAGAAGGTATAGAAGAAGAGGAAGGGAAGATAAGAGAGTTCAGTATTTACAAGGAAGGTAATGAACTTCAAATGACAAATATGAAAAAAAAATAAAGAAAGGAAGATAAAAGATAAAACTGAAAAGAAAGGAAAGAAATGTAAATTAATTTCCATGTAAATATAAAGAAAGAAATACATTTAATTCATTGTGAATGAAACATTTTGCGTATGGCTCAGCAAAATTAAAGTGCATAGAACAAACTGGAGTTTCTTTAGAATAGGACTGCACTGTTTCATAACATACCTTTCATTCCTAGGTATTGATCTATGGTAGTCCTTATTGCCTCTTGGAGGAAACGAGCTAGTTCCCTATGAACAAAGTCCAGTTGTGGCTCTGAGATACTCAGCAACATCACTGCTCAATGGAAACACAGATAAGATTGGACCCAGTTTGGCTGCCTTTCCCTTAGCATCTCTCTACTATTTTCTCAGCAAACAGGGAAGTACCTGTTTTCTCATGCCAAAATCTTCAGGATATACAGAATGTATTCTGAATAATAAATAACATTATTCCTTCAATATATTTATGATAGAGAATTATATTTATGATAGAGAATTATATAGTTTGGAACAAATACAAATTTTTGCTACAAGTTCAGGGTTCATAACTTAGGAATTCTTCAGGAGGAGGAAGAATTATATTTTAATGTATAGTGAAGATATGAAAAGGTAAGTCTGGTTGTAGGATGTATCAAGAAAGTTAATCACATGAGAAATAGCAGGCACTGGTGAGATCTTAACTGAATTAATATTCATAATTCTAATAATATGAAACACAAATTCGAACTAAAGCAGTTAGAGAGAATGCTGTTACAATTAGCAGGTAACTCTAAATAAAATAAGTATATCATTTATAGCTGTTGTGGTTTTGCCCTAGTTACCACACAGTTTTTCATTCACTCTCCCCCTCCTCAGTGGCATGGAGGAGAGAAATGGGAAGAAAGAAAAACTCATGGGTTGGATTGAAGAGAGTTTACTAGAACAGCAAAGGAAAACTGCAATAACAGAATGCAAAGATGCTAAAATATTAAAAATGAACAATGTATGTTTTCTCACCACCCAATGTCCCAATTACCCATATAGCCCGCCCCGAGCAACAATCATGGAACGAAGCCAAGCAGCAAGCAGAGGAGCAAAAGGGAGCCAGCAAGGTAGAGGGAACGATGCCAGTGAGCAAGAAAGAGAGATGAGATGGGTGCCTGGAAGCCAGATACCCACCCTGGCCAACCCTAACTTATATACTGAACATGACATTTATGGCATGGAATACTCACTTTGTCCAGTTCGGGTCAATTATTCTGTCTGTCTTTCTCCCAGCTTCCTGCATCTGCAAATTAGAGAGACTTGGAAAGCCAGACAGTGTCCTTGGTCTCATCAGTACCAACTCTTATAATTGGTGTGTTTATCAACAACTTTCACATCCGAAATCCAAAACACCAGTTACTGGGAGGAAAATTAACTCCATCCTTGCCAGAACCAGGACAATAGCTTAACAAAGAAAGCTGTCACTGAATGTAATTTCTGTTGAAATTCACTAAGGGAGAAGATAGAGAGAGAGGGTAGTATTCAGGAGCGAGAGAAAAGAGCTACCTAAGCTCAGATAAATTAACATAAAATTATTCAATTGCATATGGCGATATTGGCAGAAGAACAGGAGTACAACTTAAATTCAAGAAAAATGGGTGACAGCTAGAGGATGTTTTCCTGTCTTTAAAATAACACAGTTGAGAAACAATTTATTCTAGAAGAAATGGGGACAAAAATAAATATTTTTTTTAAATCACCTCTACCAATTCTTGAAAAAGATATTAGGGACCTGGTTCCATCGATTCAAGAAATTTTATTCAAGTCCCCTGCCATTATACTGCAAGATGTTGCATATTTATTTATTTATTTATTTACTACTGATATACTGAAAGTGATTATAGATATAGCAACATGAGGATATAGCAAAGTAGAAGCAGCATATGTTATTCACTGCTGTAAGACATTCTCATTTTCTTTACTATGCATTCACCTCTGACATTTTCTATGACTATATTAGTTATTTATCTCAAAATAAGAAATAAACAGTTGCTTTTCCTTGAAAGAGTTTTGTTCTTGTTAATAAATTTTTCTACAACTTCTGTTGGAGCATTTAAAAAATTTTAGCAATAAAATATTTATTGGCTGCAATAAGAGAAACTCTAGAGAGAAATTTACTTTGGCTTATTTCACTTGAATAAAATATTGTCCAAGTAGCAGAGAAATAGGTGTTACATTCATGTTCCTTTAAAGCAGAAATTAAACAGTGGAAGTAGGTGATAGTATTTTTTTGCTACACAGAGCATTCCTAAATGAGACAGTTTACAAAGCTTGCAGTAAAAAAGGATCATACAAAAGAAATAGTAAGGTTGGGAAGGAGGGGAAGGAAAAAAAAAAATCTCTGAACTATACTACCACTTTTAAAGCAAACTGAATAGGATAAAGCAACATAATGATTAATTCATCAGCAAGAGTGATATTTTACCATTTAAAAATTATATTGTAAAAATTGCCACATAAAAAGTTGTTCTGGTTTTATTTAGTGAGGGAGGGTCTATGGTGGCAGCTTCTGTAAGAAGCTTCTAGAAGTTGTTTCCCTTTGTCCAGTGGACTCTGCTGGGCCTAGGGCAGACCCGCTGCTGGCCAGGGCCAAGCCAATTGGTGACAGAATGTTTCCTTATAATGCCGCTGTGATAATGTATTTAAGAAGGGGAAAAAAAGAATAAAAAGGAGAAGATGTGAAGATGCTGAGTGGGGGCAGAGAAGGGAAGGCGCGAGCCTTCTGAGCCTTGCAGGCCGCACTCTCTGGCCTCCCGCCATGTGGCTGCCTGGGCCAGACTCGGCCCAGCCTGGCTGCAGGAAGTGGAGAGGAGATGTGAAGAGAAACTGAGAGGCATCTGCCTGGATGTTGCAAAGAATTTCTTGTGAGAGGAACAGCTGCAGATGCCAAGGTCAGTGAAGAAGGAGGGGGAGGAGTAATGCGGCTCCTGGCCAGAATTCCCCTGCAGCCTGTGGTGATGACCATAGTGAAGCAGGCTGTCCCCCTGCAGCCCATGGAGGTCCACGGAGGAGCAGAGATCCACCTGCATCCCGTGGAGGACCGCACGTCAGGGCAGGTAGATGCCTGAAGGAGGCTGTGTCCTGTGGAGGGCCCACGCTGGGGCAGCTGTTCTGGAGGGGCTGCACCCTGTGGAACTGATGACCCATGCCGGAGCAATTTCACGAAGGACTGTGGCCTGTGGGAGGGACCCCACGCTGGAGCAGAGAAGGAATGTGAGGAGTTCTTCCCTCGACGAGGAAGGAGTGGCGTAAAACGATGTGTGATGGACTGATTGTAACCCCCATTCCCTCTTCCCCTATGTGCCGCTCAGTGGGGGGAAGGTGGTAGAGATAATGTTAAGCCTGGGACGAGGGAGGGGTGGGGGAAGGTTATCTTGTTCTCTGTCTCATTATCCTGCTTTGGTTTTATAAATAAATGGTTTTCCCCAAGTTGAGTCTGTTTTGCCTGTAATGGTAACTTTAAGGATTTCTCCCTGTCCTTATCTCAAACCTTGAGCCTTTTTTTCTTATAGTATCTCTCCCTATTCTCTTGGAGGGTGGGGGAAGTTAGATAGAGACCTTGGAGTCTGGTCCTGATCAGGGCTAAACTACTACACAAGTTCAGGGGACTATCATAGTAAATCTTATTGAATGTTGTAAGCAAATAGTATCATAAAAATATTTTTCCAAATCTTATATTTTTTATGATGACATGCAAGAGCAAATTCTAACATCCTGATTGTATCCATACCTTATATCTTTAATTCATGAAACTGTAAAGCTGAAAGAGGCCTCAATTTAGTCGATTCTTCTGATCCAAGGCAGAATCATCTACAGTTATAACAACCTTGATAGATACTTTAAATTTGGTCATAAAGGAGTCTGATAATAGAGACTGCACGATCATCCAAGGTAATGAATTTACTACAATGTACATTATTGCTACTGTTAGAAAGTGTTTCCTAACATGTGATCTGAATCTTCCCTTCTTTGTCTTTAGTTCATTATTTCTAGGCAATTCACTATAGGCTTGCAGAACAGATTGTGACCTTAGCTATAGCAACCTTTGTCTATGTGAAGTCTGTTACCATGTCTTCTTCTCTCAGTCCTTCAGCTCATCCAGCTTCTTGTATTTAGGTTAAATAAATGTCATTCTTTAACAAGATTTTGATCACTGAATCACTACTTTGTTTTTCAATTGGAAACTTGCCAGTGATTTTTCTAGTCTTTGTGTAAGAGGCCATCCTAATCAATTATATTCCCTGATTGAGGAAGCTTCAAAGCAACCCCTGAATTTGATATCCCTTTGCCGTAGTTCAGCCCTGATCAGGACCAGACTACGCAGTCTCTCTCTCACTCCCCCCACCCTCCAAGAGAATAGGGAGAGATAATATAAGAAAAAATGGCTTGAGGTTTGAGATAAGGATGGGCAGAAATCCTTAAAGTTACCGTCACAGGCAAAACAGACTCGACTTGGGGAAAACTATTCATTTATTACTACAACTAGCAGGATAATGAGACAGAGAAACAAGATAACTCCCCCACCCCTCCCTCTTCCAGAGCTTAATATTATCTCTACTACCTTCCCCCCCTGAGCTGCACGGGGGGGAAGAGGGAATGGGGAATGGGGATCGCGGTCAGTCCATTATGTGTTGTTTTACACCGCTGTTTCACAGTTGGGGGAAGAACTCCTCACATCCCTCCCCTGCTCCGGTGTGGGGTCCCACCCGTACGCCACAGTCCTTCATTAAACTGCTCCGGCGTAGGTTATCTCTTCCACGGAGTGCAGTCTCTCCAGAACGGCTGTCCCAGCAGGCCCTCCATGGGCCACAGCCACATTCAGGCATCCACCTCCCCCAGTGTGGGGTCTTTCACGGGCTCCAAGCTCCAAGTGGATCTCTGCTCCTCCGTGGACCTCCATGGGCTGCAGGGGGACAGCCTGCTCCACCATGGTCGTCACCACAGGCTGCAGGGGAATCTTGGCCAGGAGCAGCATTACTCCTCCCCCTCCTTCTTCACTGACCTTGGCATCTGCAGCTGTTTCTCTCACAAGAAAAGTTCGTTCTTCACAACAGACAGGCAGAAGCCTCTCAGGATCTCTTCACATTATCCATCCCATCTCATCTCCTCTCCACCTCTTGCAGCCGGACCGGGCTGAGTTGGGCCCAGTCGGCCGCCTGGCGAGAGGCCAGAGGGTGAGGCCTGCAAGGCCCCGGAGGCCTGCGCCTCCCCCTCTGCGCCTCTGCCCCCGCTCAGGTTCTTCACATCTTTTCTTCTCCTTTTTTTTCCTTCTGTTTTCCCCTTCTTAAATACATTATCGCAGAGGCGTTATCACGGGACATTCTGCTACCAATTGGCTCGGCCTTGACCACCAGTGGGTCCGCCCTAGGCCCAGCCGAGTCCACTGAACAAAGGGGAGCGAGTTCTAGCAGTTTCCTACAGAAGCTACCACCTTAGGCCCCCCTCACTAAACAAAACCACAACACCCTTACATGAAATTAAGAAATTGTTCCACTAGAAATGACATATCCAGCTATTGCTGATTTTGCTTCAAATTTCTTATTTCCATCTCCTTCCACGTCTTAGATATCATATTTGTATTCCATGTTTATCAGATTCATTATCTGATTCTTAATCTACTGCTTAAAAGTTCTCAGTCTGTTTTTGACATAATCCTTGAGCCCGTGTTTCATCACAGGTGAATACATTTGCCAAAATTTCTGATTAGCATGACAGAATCGAACCACAGGGGTAATGAAAATAAATGTACTACTACAGTTGTATCTGAACAGACCAACTTTTGCTGCTAAGGACTAACAACACTGTTCACATATGAAATATACTTCCAAAAAAAAAAGAAGATCTATCCTTGTAAATTAATGAGATTGGTGAGAGTTTATTTTTTAATTCGAAAGAAGGTAAAAATTTTGTAAACTATATAAGTTGAGTTCAACTAATGCATTGAAATTGAGATTGCAGCATGAACTGATCTATATGACCCTTTTCAGAGACAGAGTCCCACTGGATCATTTTCTCTCTTGATTGCTTTACATGTGTGAAGTCGCATTGATTCTGGACCTAACAGAAACTCTTCCATCATACAGCATCGAAGAAAATAAAGCCACTTTGAAAACTTTTTTTTCCAGGTACAAAAATACTCCACGGGGTGTAATCAGCTGTCAACAAAGCAGACAGAGATTTGTGTTTGCTATGCATCTGACAACTCTTTTTCCATTCAAGTATTTCACAATACAATTTATGAAGCAATCTGCTAGATGTACAGTGTGCATTTTGCTAAGAAACAGACAATGGAAGCTTTATAACCCTAAAAAGGTCAAATTTGCCTCTTATGTTTTTTGTGCTCTTAGTCAATATTTACCATGAAACTATGTTTGCATAGTGGACTGGAGAATGATGCCTATAGCTAACGTCCCTGTAAGATTGCTTTGTGAACTGGGAGATTCTTTAATGTCTAGGTCTTTCTGAAGAAGGTAGCTTTACTGTCCAAAGCAAAATTCTTCTCTGCTTGGGTCTATAGCTGTATTCAATATAGGTCGAAATAACGTTACGCACTATATCTTGATGTAAATACTGTTGCTATGGTTTGAGTTTTGCCTTTGTTCCATCGATGCAGATAAGCCATTTGAGTAGTTAAATTTGCGTTGTAGGCCAATCCATAAGCATCACAAAATCACATAAAACTTCTGCTGACAACTTAAAATGTTAAATTAACTATAACCAATCTGAATTCCCACTAATTTTCAACTTTAGTATTTTTACTTGCTACATAAATTCAATGAAAAATTCATATTCTTAGCCTTTCATGGTCCTGAGCTCTGAAGTATTTCTGGATTGTAATATATGTTCATCTGTTTGTCTCAACTTACTAAATGGTTTATCTGGTTTCTATTAAATTATTCTTTTAATGTCTTTCTTTTTTTTCACACACAAAAAAAATCTCTCTTTAATGTGTAACATATATTCTAGTCAGAGAGGAAAAATATTTTTACCTATGTGACAGTACCCATTAAAAGTTTTGGTTTGTATCTTTCCCTGGCAGAGATGCCCTTTAAAGCCTGCATTGGTTAACTGCTGACTGCTTGAGTTTACCAAGTAAAGAGCATAATTTCAAGTATATTTCAACATTATATTATTCAGTTACCGACTTCTTTCTATGTAAAGGTTTTTTAAAATTAATGCAAAACATCTTACTGCTCCTAGTAAAACTCATTAATAGCTTCTGAACTCTGGAAATTCAGTAGTAGGAGACAAATATCTAGCAACTGATTTGATTAGGTAACTATGATAACTAAACATTTCCTCAGGAAGAATTTTTTTGACTAGAGAAAAGTTATGCATTCTGCGGCACCTCTCAGGCACTGGGAAAAGATTTGGTTTTAAAGACCTAATTTAGATATCTTCAGTGTTTCTCCATATGCTTAGGCTCTCATGATATTCTGTGGAATATACTTATGTTCAGCTATTATTGTGGCATGGTGCATGTATTTTTCTGGAGAAAAAAAAAAAAAGAGAAAAATCAGATTTCACAATTTATTTTGAAATTTATTTTTGTATGTTTCTGAGGGCCTTCTCCCTCACAAGCTGCAAATATCAGAGGAGTACTTTGTAAAAGGAGATGTGAGACTAATACGCAAAACAAGTTTTATTCTTGTAAAAATGTATAACAAGACTATTTCTTACTACTGTATAACAGAGAGGAACGGTTTCAGGAAGCTACATAAATAAAATAACTCAGACAGCACAGATGTGTTTCTCCACTATTTATGAAGCATATATTTCATATGATATATGAAAGATTTTAACTTGCTGTGTGAGCAAACTAGGACTTTAGCAGTGTTTGATGTGTTGCTCTCTTCTGTGCACAAGTTATAGTTCCAGCATAGCTTGTAAAACTTCTATTTGTGGTAGTGAGTGGAAAAGGTTTTGTGGATCATGATATGAGGGCCTCTGAACTAAATATATATATTTTTAATAGTGTCTATGACTAAAGGGAGCTGGGGTTGACTCAGATGTCCCTACCAATCACATTGTCCTGGGAGCTTGCTCTTATTGTTCTCAGATTTTAATGTTACCAGATATCTGACAGGAAAATATTAATTTCAAATATTTGAAAAGAGATTAAACAGCTGCTGTTATGGATTGAGTTTTGTGTGATATTTCACTGAAACATAACATATTTGTGACATAGCATGCTGAGATTCATGTGCTAAAACAACAAAATCTGATGTTCCATTTAAATTAATCTCAGTTAACATTCCTTTGTCCATGGGAGGATACTAGCAAAGCAAATCTACTGAATGGTTATCATGCTTCACTGGCTATCTGGATCCATTATGTTTGCATAACAACATATTTCTGAGGATGACTGAAACTTCTAATCCCTTGCAAGGGAGCGAACAATGAGAGTATAAAATGGATTGTTCATGCAAAATGTACAAAGGCTTGACAGGTAGAGCAAAGTGAAAAAGGTGAATATTTTGCTGGTTTGCCTCATCTCCCTTTTATATCACTGTTTTTTTAATTAAGACTGTACAACAGAAGGGGAAAAAAGCATTTATGGCACTTTCAAAGCTTAAGATATTGTGTTATGGTTTTTGCAATTTTGTAATGGAATGAGTCACAATACAAAAACAACTGCAGTAATAAAATTGGATTTTGAATTGATTTTAACTATGGTTTTTTTCATGCAAAATAGATGTTTTACATTTGTACTTCAAAATTTTCATATATAGTCAATAAAAGCTGGAATTACCTTTCTGCACAATGTAGTGATGTGCATCTGATTCTATTTTATATACTTTATTCTGTAAAGTGACAATTTCCTATTTGCCCATTTAAAAAAAATGCATTTCTGTATCCAGTGTTTTACTCAGCTTGATCAGAAAGCAGAAAATGAAACAAAAACTTCACTATTTTTAGATTGATATCTTCTGTTCATCAACAGAAAAAAAAAAAAAAAAAATTTCCTTCCCCCTCCCAGAAATGTTAGTTTCTGCTTTTAATTGAACTTGTTATATAATATAGGTGAGGAGGACATTGCTCAGGAAGAGTCAGAATTTAGCTTTAGTCCAAAGAAGTTGTAATTGCTTCTGTCATAGAGCAAATGGCCTTCAGAAAGAGAAACTGAGAAGCAGTAGTCTCGGAGCGTTGCCTAGTTCAATGACTAGGATATTTATTAAGAATTCCTGTGTGCTTGTGCACACGTGTCCCTTCGTACCTATTTTCACCTTAAGCCTAAGTTGCCACATGCCCTTTTTTAGCCAATGAAATCCACAGTAAGGACTACTGCATAGACTACAAGTGCACAAAAACTCTGTAATGCATTTCAGCATAAGTAGAAGAAAAAGTTAGAGAAGGTATTATATATTGTAAACAAATTCTTACATGTAGTAAGTTGTTACATGTTCCCTCCATTTTATAAATATCTGGTAGAGATGGACCTCTCATCACAAAAGTGAGAGCTGCCCTGATTACCTCTTCTAAGAAAAACCTAAATTTGCTCTGATTTCTAAGATGTTTTGAGAGAATGGTATACTGGCTCCTAACTGGTGTGTCCAGTACATGTCTTTTTTTTATTTTTTTTTATTTTTTTTTAATCTGCTACGAATCTCCACATAACTGAAAATAAGGAGAAAAACATTTACTAAGAATTTCTTCATACTACATTTCAGCTCCTCTCTGGAACTGCTTAAGTCTTGTGAGATACCCAATTAATGAACTATTCTTTCACAGTGTACTAAACTAATTTAAATTTAAAATCACAAATCCTGACAGACTTGAGTCCTGACTAAGCTGAAATCCATTCTCCTGAAGTCCAGAGTCTATCCTCTGCTATTCTCCTTTCTCACTCCCCTCAGTGTCTCACAGCCCATCATTTCATGGTGATTACAGTCAAGGCTGCTGTTGATTACCACATCCCAGACAAATTCTTCCTTGTCAGTGAATAGCACATCCAGCTGTGTGTCACTCCTGGTACCTGGTTGGCCCCTTCAGTACCTGTTTCAGCAAGTTATTCCTGCCACACTCCAGAAATCCTGATGACTACTTGTGTCCCATTGCACTGCCCTTCCAGCATGCGAATCGCTGTTTGTGATACAGAGACTTCCTTCAGATGTTTAAAGCCTTTGACACACCCTCAGCCTGATCTGTAACACACTTCTACCATGATCTCCCCCTTACCAGCCTCCCTCCTAACCCTGACCCTCAAGTTCTCCACTGGCCCATTGTCTGTCCCATCAAAGAGCTCTCTGCACCTGAGCTACTCCTTCAGACACAGGCTAAGATCTTTGCCCCCTCATCTTCTCTGATGGCCTGTCCTAAAGAGAGTATACCTGTCCACTGCACATGGCCCGCCGTGTCTTATTCCAAAGATGTTGTAAATTTGTGATGGCATGGGAGCTCTAGTTCCTCCTGATTGTTTCCAAGGCTGTGCACATTTGTGAGTATGCACTGAGGAGGGCCTTCTTTCATGTTATTTTGTCTTTCCTGAAGTGTATCTTCTTACTGTCACCCTGTACACTTTGCTTTCCAGTCCTGTCCACTGACTGTGGTTTGTCCTCTCTGATCCCCATCTCATTCCTGAGTTAACACTCTCCTCACCAGGTTGGTCAGCTCTTCCCCATTCTGGTGGATCCTGTTTTTGCCTAGAAGACCTTCAGAGACGTTCCTGTAGTCAAAAAAGCCAAATCCCTGTTAATGACAACAGCTTTGCAAGCAGATGCTGACATGTATCATCATTCCATCCATCCTATATGCCTCTGTAATAACATATTTAAGAAATTGTAAAAAGCCACTGCACAGCAGCCGTAAAAGAGGCATGAGAAAATGTGAGAGAAAGCCCTGCAGATACCAAGGTCAGAGAAGAAGGAAGGGGAGGATGTTGCTCATGCACCAAAACAGATTCCCCTGCAGCCCATGGAGAAGACTACGGTGAAGTCAGTTATCTCTCTGCAGCCCTGAGGACCATGGCAGAGTACATATCCACCTTGCAGCCTATGCAGGACATCATGCTGGAGAAGGTGGATATGCCTTGAAGGAGACTGCAGCCCACAGAGACCTGATGATGGAGCAGGCTCCCGGCAGGAGCTGCAGCCTGTGGAGAGAAGCACATGAAGGAGCAGGATTTCTGGCAGATAATATGACCCTGTGGGAGACCTACACTGGGACAGTCTGTTCCTGAAGAACCATACCCAGTGTAAAGGACCCATGCTGGAGCAATTTTTGAAGAACTGCAGCCTATGGAAAGGACCCACATTGGAGCAGTTCGTGAAAGACTGTATCCCATGGGAGGAACTATACGCTGGACTAGGTGGAGAGTGTGAGGACGAAGGAGCAGCAGACCTGAAGTGTTGTGAACTGGCTGCAACCACCATTCCCCATGCTCCTGTGCAGCTCAGGGTGGTGGAGGTAAAAGAGTTGAGAATGAAGGAGCAAAGCTGAGCCTGGTAATAAGGGGAGGGAGGGGAAGTCTATTTTGTCGGTGAGTAATCTCCCTGTCCCTATCTTTTCTTCTTATTTTCTTCCCCTCAGAAGCAGAATGGAGAGAATGCTTGGTGGACACCTGGTAGCCAGTCAAGGCTAACCCACCACAGTGTCCATGTGGAAGAGTCGCAAGGACAATAGTCTGCGGTCAGGACAAGCAAGGTTCAAGATCCTTGTTCCCAAACCTCCAGTGAATTCAGTTTTTGCCTGTCCCTCCTGGAGGTTCGAGCTCTCCTTTTTGGAGGGCCTCGGATAAGATCCTGTCAGTCTCTTTTACATCTCTGTTGATGTTGTGCCATCTGCTCTCCTCTTGCCACAGCTCCTTACCCTGTTGAAAGACCCGTCACCCTTAGGCAGGGACAGCACCTCTGCCAGCTCCAGCTCCATGAGAGGCACTGGGTGATCCCATGGCCCCAGGCCTACCTGGCCTCATTCTCCTTCCAGCATAGTTATGCTGTGCTAGGGGTAGTTGCTGCAGTTGGTGGGGACCATTCCCTGTGGCACATAAACCTTGTCACATGTCCAGTGTTGCTCTGCCTTCAGAGCCCTTAAGGGCTTTCATTGCCCTTTTATACCTTAAACCAAAGGACTCTCTGTCAGTTAGATCTACAGATCCCAAATCTTGGCTACAATCTGAAAGAGATACTATTTTTTACTAAATTATTGAATTCCAGATTTGTTCTCCTACTTCTGCTTGCATATGTGTGCTAGTTTTGGCTAGGATAGATATTTTTGTTCACAGTAGCTAGTTTGGGGCTATGTTTTGAATTTATGCTGAAAACAGTTGATAATATAGAGATATTTTCATTATTGCTGAGCTGTTCTTATGCAGGGTCAAAGCCTTTTCTGCCTCTCACACCACCAGCGAGTAGGCTGGGGTTGCACAAGAAGCTGGGAGGGGACACAGCCGGGACAGATGACTCCAACTGATGAAAGGGATATTCCATAGCACATGACACCATATCCAGGATATAAACTGTAGAAAGAAGAAGGAAGTGGGAGACATTCATAGTTATAACTCTTGTCTTCCCAAGTAACCGTTATGTGTGATGGAGCTCTGCTTTCCTGCAGATGGCTGACCACCTGACTGCCAATAAGAAGTAGTGAAAGAATTCCTCATTTTGCTTTGCTTGCATGTGTGGCTTTTGCTTTACCTATTAAATTGTCTTTAACTTAACCCATAAGTTTTCTCACTTTTACTCTTCTGATTCTGTCTGCTATTCAATCAGGAGAGAGGTTGGGAGTGGCTATGTGGGGCTTCATTGCCAGTTGGAGTTAAAACATCACAACATGTAAGAATGTAAAATGTTTCACTTTGAATGACTAAACTGTATTGAATTCTGTCCAGGCTTTCCTTTCCCCCCATTTATTAAAATCCATTTGATCCAGTTCAGTGTACATGTATTACCAGTTCGTGCCTCCAGTATAATATCCCCTACATTTGTAGAAATCACAGTTTCAGGCCATTATAATTTACATATGGCCATATGAATTTTGTCCCTGATCTGTACAATTTCTGAAACAAATCAGGAGAACTATAAGCAATATAAAATAATTTCATTTTTTAACAAAGAAAATAAAATTATTGTTATGGTGAATTTTATAACTAACATTTTATCCTTTGCATTATAATTCCTTTATAGTTATTTCTATTATTATTCCTTTTGGATATATAGTGAATGAGAGAAAAGTGAAGTAGAATGGCTTATAATAAAAATTTATAACTTAATAACTTTATCCCATAATCTTGATATTTGTACACAATTCGTAATCGTGCCACTCAACTCTGTCTGACAATCTCACATATTTTATCTCTATTAAATATACTTAGTAATATTGCTACACATATATTAGCAATTTTTCTTAACTATTAAGTAAAACTGAAACTTTTTCACATATTCTATAGTAATATACTATATCCATAATTTACAAATATTTCATGGCAATGTAGTCATTACATCAAGATTTTCTAAGATAACATATCAAAATAGTTTATTCCAATGCAACTTAAACAAATATTATACAAGGGTAAAATGGGCAAGTGTTTTGTTTGGCAATAACGCTTTTCTCCTTAAGTTCACAAATTTTTAATCTTGATTTGTACCTCAGCAGTATTTTTAAATTCTGAAACTTCAGAAGGAAGCATTCTATGATTCCTACAGTTTTATCTCTTAAAAATACTCAGCAGATTTAAACATAAAAACCAAAAAAAACCCAGCCAAACCATGGAAATCTGTCTTCCTATTTCTAGATAAATTCTTAGATATTCTGAGGAGTGACAAGTCTGTTTACACACAAGCAAGCACGTAAAAGCACTGTAATCTAAATAGAAGAAATTGATTTGTAGTGCTGCATGAGCCCATTGATTTTCACTCTGACAAAAGAAAATAGCCGCATTGACTACAGTCAACAGGAAATGAGATCCCTTCTCTGAAGTTAAGTGTATACTTCAGTAATCTGATAAACACATAATCTCTTCAGCAAGCAGATGCCGTCACCTAAACAGAAGAAAAACCCAAACAAACAGCAACCTAATAACCACACCAGATACACTGTGCAGCATTACTCATGCCATCATCATCACTGCACCTTTTTTATGTTGAGAAGAGAACTGAAAGTGATTGAAGAGTACTTCAAGTCATAGCAAGCAAGTGGTAAGTTTGCTATGTTAGTTCTGTCAAGTGACGAGGCTTTCTAGAGGTCTATAATGTAGGTCTTGAAACTTAGCATACATGTTGACCAAATTTAGGAGCAGAGTAAGATGGCTAATGTCTGCAAAGACTAATGTAGTCACAAAATGAAAGAGTTTACTTTTAAATGACCTAGGAAAGCATTCAAATGTTATGTTGTGATATTGCTGTGTTAGTGTTGGTATGTACTGATCAAGATGTACGTTCTGTGCTTCACAGAAATTTAAGATGTTGGTCTTTTACCCATTTTCTTGATAGTCCACTTGTTACAGCACTCGCATATATTGGTTTGAGTCTTACTCCCCTGTATTTGGATTTGAGTCAAAGTTGACCATCTCAGAAGACAGTACAGGCAAATAAATGTTGTAAATGTTTGAGTCTCATCTGGTGAAGCTGCTTCCTTTTGCCTGAATATTTTGTTATTCTTTTAATCCAAAGCTCACGATGGCAGTCAGACTCTGAAATATTCCTTGTGAATCCACTTCACTACCATCTTAAAAATTTGCTTTTTAACATTTCTTTCTTTTGAAATATCTATAAAAGATCTAAACTCCCTGTTAGATTGTTAATTAGGAACTTACTAACAGTCTTCTTCACGAGTAAACAAGAAGTGCTTTTAACACATACCCTAGCTGTCTTTATTAGGCTTAACACATACACACACACCAAAAAAAAAAAAAAACCAAAACACTAAAGAAATAAAAAAAACAAACCTCACCCTTCAAAAAGAGAACATACCACTGTCATTAAATGTGATCAGTCTAAAAAAAAATGAGATGGAAACTATATTTGTTATCAAAACTTGGGGTACTGTAACTATATCCAAAATAGATTTTTAGTTTGTTTTATGTAGTTCAGGATAATCAGCAACATGTAACTTGTTACATTTAATACAAGTTAGATTGTACTTAGTCACAAGTTTTTTATTACATTGGATATTTTTGGAAGGTTTGTTATTTGGCTATTTTTTTTTTATGTAGAGATATGACCTTTCACATGCATGAAATTACAGTTAAATAATCTTTTTACATATCAAAAACTCCAATTTCTTCCCGATGTTGAGCAGAATACAGAGGAAAGTTCAAACAAGTTTCCAGTTCCACATTCCAAAACACAAACCAAAGTCTGGTTCCTTAATAACTGGATAAATAGAGATTTCCCAGTCCCATAAGGGGATTTTATTTTTTTTTTTTTCAAACTGTACATGAAATAGCTGTAAAAGTATTATACCTAAGGATGAAGAAAAGTAACAGTGGACTGAGGAAGGTTAACACAGGTTTTTTAAGCACATTGGTATAATTTTGTGAGCCTTTTGTTATCTGACCAGGAGTCAATGAACAAGTCTTAGAGTGAAACTAAATATTTTATGGTTGATTACTTAATAAATAGCTGTATTTAAAAATAAACAAACAACACTCCACACTCCCCCCGCCAGACTCATAATGGCATGTTTTTTGTTCAAATTGAACTCATTCTCTTCAGAGCACTGAATGTCAGAGATTTCTTTCAAAAACTGACCCAAAGAGGTTTCTGCTGCCTATTGTACTACTTGGAGTAGTATTCCACAAATACTGCTCGTTCAATTTCTCAAAAATTAGGTCGCTCTTTCTCTAATAGCATTGCCTTTTATTTTAATTTCTCACATTCGAATTTTAAACTCAAGATATCCTCAAACAGATAATGAGTTGTCATTAGAGGAACAGTTAAGCCTGCTGCATATTTTATGAATTAAGGATTACTTTTCATAGACTATGGTCATTAAAAGAATATGCATACGGATTTAGTTGTGAACCTTCAATATCCATGATATGTGATACCAATTTCATTATAACTTTTAAATTATTATCAGAGCACCATTACCACTAATGGATCTAGAATATCCACTACCAGGCCTGAGCCTAAATATGAGGTGCTGCACAAAGTATCTAAAATAAATGCCATTAAGTGCCAAAATAAATGTATAAAATAAAAATTTAATCAATGACAACAGACAGATGGCTTTGTAGGCATTTTGAAGGTAATTTTGTCTGTCTCAATAGTTTCTGGGGACCTAGATTAATATCTGTACATAGCGCTGTATAGTGCTGCCCTAATGGACCTGCTAGCTAAAGGATAGCTTAGTAATTTCAGCAATGATTGACTGTTACATACATAATTTCACAGGATTTGATCCAATTTATTTGCAGTCAGATAAACTAGACAACCTGCTAGCTTCTAGCACATCCTCAGAAAATAGTCTAAGAATTCAGACATAACTGTGGCTGGCTTTTCAGTGGCACAAGATACTCCATTGCACATAGCAGGAAGGTGCTCAGCTGCTGCAGAGCTGTCTCCACTCCATGATCAGCTGAAAACAATAGGACTGACAAAGTTTTCCATCTTCTTCATTTTCCATGGATGTTCAGGAAGATTTTTTTTTTCACTTTGGGATTCAGTTTTATCCTTCTTTTTAATTTCCTTGAATTTTTTTTTTTTATCTTTGCTTGAAATTAATTAGTTTCTTTTCCAACAGACTCTTTGTCATCAGTGCCTTAAAATGCTCTGGATATTAGTCTTGATACCAAATGTGGACTTGGTTTCTACGAAAATATTTTATATACAGTTCTTTTCCGAGAATCTCCATCTTTGATTTCTTATATGGATAGTCATCTGATATTCATTATTAGTAGCAGGATCAGTCTTCTTCAGGATCAGAGAGGAAATATACAGAGAAATGGATTTCTGCTTTAAAGATTAAATCTAGAACATAGCTTGTGAGGATCTGTAAAAGATCTTAAATGGACATACTTGTTCAAGCTGAACAAAGAAACAAAATAGTCTGGTTTACTTCCATTAAGCCCAAGTCCATGCCAAGAAAAAAAAAAGTTTGAACTTTATTTCAATATAAACAAATACTCCTGTTCAGCTTAATTTAAAATAAATTAGTATTTTCTAGCCTCCAATTTCAGAAGCTATTCAAATTTTGAATTTTAGTAATGCATTAAAATAAAGTCACAATGAGTTCATGGCACATTTATCAAATTCAGATGTGGCAGATACCAAGACTACACTAATCAAAATTTCTTAGACGTTTAAAATAATTATTCAACTACAAAATTGATACCTTAGTTTAACATTGAACTCATAGCTATATGGCTGCCTCTGAGACCCCTCAGAGGCAAAATATTAATTCTACCTCATAAAATTCCCATTGTTCTGTATAATATTTTGACTATCCACTATTTTAGAGTGAAGAATTCTTATGGATTTGTTTCTGATTGATTCTTTGCCTATTTTTTTCTAGATAGTTTATACAAAAGAGATAAAAGGAGAAGTAGCTGATCCATACAGTAGATTTCTGCACTTCCAAAAGAATACAGTGTTCTAAATTTACACATAGAGTGAATTTGACCTTTATCATGACACTATATCATCTGATTCAAATAGCAGCATATGCTGTAATGTAAACATTGCAAATAAAATAGGAAATTTAAAGGCACCAATATGTGATGTTGGAACTAGTGCTATGCAACATCTCATCTGAAAAAGGCTCTAGGTGAACAGTTTTTTCTTTACACAGTTTTCAGTTTAGGAAAACAAAAAATGTACAAAAAAAATATCAGTTACAAGTACAAAACAACCATTTCTTAACTTGAAAAAGAAAAAAAGACTATTTTGTCCACAACCATGGCAAATAACCATAATTAAACTATACAAAAATTGTTTAAGTAGTGGCCTACTGATCTGACATGTCTATTACTGTGATTCAGCCTGTTAGAAACACAGTTCTTAAATATAAAACAGGATAACAAGGAGAGAGGGCAAAGAAAAAAAAAAAGAGGATAATTAGAAGTCTAGATATCTGAGTAGAAAAGAGATATAATGTAAATATCCTTTATTTAATGAAATTTATTTTTTAAAAATATATGTTGTAGGGCTTAAATAAGTGAACTAGGAACTCACCTATTTCGATGTTCCCTTGAAGAATGATCACCATATATGCAGAGATCTTGGTCTTATGAGATTGTTCCTATGAAGATTTCCATTGCTGATAAAGATTATCTAAGAGTCTGTAACCACAAGGGGATAAAGGATAAAAATATGTAAGCGTATGAGTGCTTATGTGCACATACCTACATTTAATTTGAGGGGCCTGGAACTTATGAGTGTAAACTCCAATGAAAAAATTCAGTTGTTCATCTGATGCTGAGAGTAACTTTTCTGCTTTGAGGAACTGACAATGATCTGCCTTCTGTCAACTTGGTTGCAGAATCAGGCTCAAAGATGATTAAACAGTTTGGGGAAGACAGGATCTGTGAGCTATGACAAAGCTGATCTTTTTCTTCTTCTGAGACACAGCTTCGGGATTATTTTTTTGTGTGAAAAAATAATTGAGACATAGGTTTAACAAAATTGAAAAGTTAGGCATCTTTTTATGTGGCACGTATAGAAATACACAGTGCTAGCACTTCCAGTTTATTCTATGATGGTGTACATTAAGATATACTAGTTTGTCTGAATAAAATCTTCATAAAGGAGTTTTTAAAATTGTTTTGGTTTCAGTGCTGTTATTTGTTTACCAAATTAATTTGGTGATGAAAAACAGACAACATGGAGAAAGTGTACGAAAGATATTTTATATAACACACTTAAAATTCTATTTAGCAGTTCTCTGCCCAAGAAATAAATACAACCCATATGTTATCAATCTACTTTTGGCCTATAAAATACTCTTATAATGCTACAAACAGTGGTTGGGGGTGTGGTGGTTGTTGTTGGGTTTTTATGTTTTGTTTGGTTTGGTTTTTTCTGCATTTTCCCTGGAAATTCTTTATCTTAAATTAGATATATTTTTCTTAAGAATAATGTTATGACCCTTAATACATACCACTTCAAATACCAAAAAAAAAACCCATGCCCAATTCCACTTAGAAGAATTGCATTAAGTGGAAAGATTAAGGCACCTAAATCTCACGTTAAAAAAAAAATCTTGCTGTAATGTCAAAGCATATTACAGTCTAAAACCCAGCGTAAATCACAAAATTCTTCAGGAAAACCACATAGGAACATATCTAATGTATTATTGCATTACAACAATTTAAAAAGAATAAATATGGAATGTGTATTACTACTTTTTTAAAAGGGAGATTGAGTTGGAAAATACTTTCCCTCTTTATTTTTTCCAATTTAAGTGCATGTTTAAGTAGTTGAATTGAGACTATCTATGCCATTGTTGGTTTAGTGTGCTAGCCACAAGTGAATTACCTAAATAAGAATTAGAGATGAAAGTGACGTGCTTGTGCTACTGAATCCACATCATGTTGTATGCTGCTGGCATCACACTCCAGGTTCTCATTGTCAAGAGTAATTCTCTCTTCTTTCTTTTTTTTTATTTTCTCTTCAGTTTAAGAAAATGTGAAATACAAGCTATCAATTCTCCACAGGTACTGAGAAAACTGCCTCTAAAGTGTTCTTTTAACAGCTTCTTCAGGGAGAATAGCATGGCCTTTCAGTCAAAGATACCTCTAATTGTGTTGGATTTACTTGACATTTTCCTAGGATCTTAGGAAGTGATGAGGAAAGTGAATTTGACAATAAAGTGAAGTTTTTTTTGACATTCACTTAGTCTCTACTGAAGTTAGAATAGTGCTATTAAAGAACTACTACCTCTCAGGATGCAGAAATTACTTTTCTCAATATTTTTTATTTGCTGAATAAGAGATGCAGATATCTTTCTCTTACAAGGATTCTAGCAACAAAATTGTTCCTTTTTACTATAGAGAGGAATCATAAGTAGTATAGATCAGACAAAGGGAAGATGACTCATTGCTGAATTGTCAAAGCAAATGAATAGAATTAATCTTGAAATTATCCTCCAGTGAGAACAATCAGGTAACACTGGAACAAGCATCTGTTGCACAGTATGTAATTTCCAGTAAAAATGTGTAATTTATACAGCATTCCAAATTGTTTGTTCCATCTGTTTGAAAGTTCAAGGTTGCAGGACTAATATACAAGAAGAAATTTCTGTCACTCCTTTTCTTCTGACTCATTCTATGGCACAGAAACACTAATGAATTTAAGACAGGACTAAGTGTGGAGTGTTCACTTTGATCTAAATTCTTCAAACACTGTGCACATTAACTGCACTGGGAGTATCTGTGTCATCGACTTATTTCTTTAGACATTTCTTTAGGGAATATGGTCATGCATTTTTGTTATTGCCTTCAAGAATACTGCAGGCTCATCATAAAGAACTGGTGAAATCAGAATATCAGGTTTCTGTTCAAAGTATACCATTAACCCCACATATGATATTGAGAAAACCATTTATGCCCACCTCCACAATGAGAATCTGATGTAGCAAAGCTCAGTATAGGCACATTCAACTTTTTGGCACTTACCTTCTGATGAATTAACCATGATCCTGAAAGAAAAACCTATGGTAGGAGGAGGTATTACAGCAATAATGTTTCTGAGAATCGACCTAATGTGGTTTTGCCAGCTGGAGAAAGAAATTAACTCTGTTATATTACAGTACACACTTTTGCTGGAGCTAAGACTTTTTTTAAATTCACAAATGTACGTATCATACAAGAAAGTGTACACATAACATAGAAAATAAATCCTCCAAAAAAAAAAAATAGATAAAGCAAGAAATAATAGACTAGGAAAGGAAAAGAAATCTGAAAATAATATCAGAACAATTTAAAATAAACAAAGAAAATAATTCACCACAACTGTTTTTGTTTTCAATAAAGGCTAATGCAAGATCTCTCATATATCTTTTTCTCCAACTACTTCCATTCCTACTGGTCTTCTGTCATTATTCCTTATTGTCTCAGGAGTATAAGAGGACCATTCACATAAATAAATCATAGAACTAGCATTGTCAAAGCTATTTTTACCATGTAGTTTAAGATGTTTCCTCAAAAGTGAGTTTATGCACAAAAACCATGTCACAGTACTTACATTTATTGGGCTTGTTCCCACTGTGCAGGTTTAGATGGTATTAGAATGGTTTAATGTTTGCATATGCCAGTGGAGATTGCTTTTCTGTGCTTTTCTTTTATGTGCTTTTCTTTTATGTGCCTACAGTGTAGGCACATAAATAATGTATGCATCTTTGTGATTAGCATAGCTTTTTAGATATCAAAATAGTCTCCTATATCTACGTTTCATAAGTATACATATTTACATCTGGCATTGCCATCTATATACGTTAGCAAATAACAGAGAGATAGAGGGACACCTAAGGGTATAAATCAACATATGCTAAAGTCAGTATCTTAATAAATCAAATGCCCAAATTCTGCTGTCTTTATGCAAGGAAGATATTTATTCAGTGAGACATGAATATTCTGTTGGCTTTCAAAATGTTCCAGGGCTTGAAAACTTATTTATTTATTTTCTAGAATTTGATTTTTTTTTTTTATTTTTCCCAACAAAGGCTGAACAAAATGCTAACTTTGCAAATATATTTGATTTATAAATAAGAATTCTGTCATTTAGAAACAAACAGACAAAAAAAAAATCATTTTTACATTATTAAGAATGGTTTAGAGGACACATTTTCTTCTTTAGAAAACAATAGGCTAAATTGCTATTTATGGTAAGCAAGTCCAGCTCCAGAGATGGCAATGTGACTCTTCATACTTACTACTTCTACTAAAAAATCATGTGCATTTGCAACTGATATCAGTGAAATTAAATATGTATAAATTAGGAAAACTCATTCTCATATTGCTTGTTCATAATACTTTGTTTTAATGCTATTTAAAATACACATCTTCATTTTTGAAAATAGGATTATATACTCCATGAATAATGAAATGCTAGAATGGAATAAAAAATAGCTCTTATCAGTACATTCCACCACCTGCAGCATCCTATTCTTCATTTAATTACATTAAAACTGTTCCCAGTGACGTCAACAGTTCTGATAATCAAAGCTACAGGCAGTGAAGATGTTATGAAGATGTTAAGGTATCCTACTTTTTAAGTAACCTTACTTTTTAAGTCTGAACAATATGCTTAATATGTATCTAAAAATAATTGCAAATGTAAATTTAGGAGCAATTTCTCTCTTCAGATTCTAAACAATTGTATTATTTATAGCTACTTTCCTAATAATGTAATGAAGTTATATGGCTCAATATCAAAAAGCAACAAAAATCTTAAAGGACAATAATGAAATTATGCTTTGATTTATGATGTAATCTTTGTTTAAAAACGAAAATCTTAAGATGAATGAAATGGCATGTGAAGAACAGATTTTCATTTGAAGATAGAATCATAGAATCATAGAATGGTTAGAGTTGGAATGGGAAGGGACCTTCAAAGGTCATCTAGTCCAACCCCTCTGCAAGGAGCAGGGACATCTCCAACTAGATCAAGTGGCTCAGAGCCTCATCCAACCTCGCCTTGAACGTTTCCAGGGATGGGGCATCCACCACCTCCCTGGGCAACCTGTTCCGGTGTTCTACAACTCGTGTTGTAAAAAATTTTTTTCCTAATATCCAATCTAAATCTACCTCCCTCTAATTTAAACCCATTACCCCTCATCCTATCACAACAGGCCCTACTGAACAGCCTCTCCCCATCTTTCTTGTAGGCCACCTTGAGGTACTGGAAGATCATTCTCAGGTCTCCCGGAGCCTCCTCTTCTCCACGCTGAACAGCCCCAACTCTCTCAGCCTGTCTTCAGAGGAGAGGTGCTCCAGCCCTCTTACGATCTTCATGGCCCTCCTCTGGGCCCTCTCCAACTGGTCCATGTCCTTCTTATTTTGGGGGCTCCAGAACTGGAAACAGTACTCCAAGTGGGGTCTCACCAGGGCAGAGTAGAGGGGGAGAATCACCTCCCTCAACCTGCTGGCCACGCTCCTCTTGATTCAGTCCAGAATGCCGTTGGCTTTCTGGGCTGCAAGAGCACATTACTGGCTCATGTTGAGCTTCTCGTCCACCAGCACTCCCAAGTCCTTCTCCTCAGGGCTGCTCTCGATCCATTCTCCGCCCAGCCTATATTTGTGCCTGGGATTGCCATGACCCATGTGCAGGCCCTTACATTTGGCTCGTTTGAACTTCATGAGGTTGGCACAGGCCCACTTCTCCAGCCTGTCCAGGTCCCTCTGGATGACATCCCTCCCTTCCAGTGTGTCGATGGCACCACACAGCTTGGTGTCATCGGCGAACTTGCTGAGGCTGCACTCTATTCCACTATCCATGTCACTCTATTCCACTGTCCAAGACCCCTGAGCGACGCCACTCGTGACCAGTCTCCACTTGGAAATCGAGCTGTTGACCACCACTCTCTGAGTGCGGCCATCCAGCCAACTCCTTATCCACTGAGTGGTCTGTCCATCAAACCCATACCTTTCTAGTTTAGAGAGAAGGATGTTGTGTGGGTCAGTGTCAAAAGCTTTGCACAATTCCAGGTAGATGATATCCGTTGCTCGTCCCTTGTCCACCGATGCTGTTACCCCGTCATAGAAGGCCACCAAATTGATCAGGCACGATCTGCCCTTGGTGAAGCCATGTTGGCTGTCACCAACCACCTCCTTGCTCTCCATGTGCCTTAGCATGGTTTCCAGGAGAATCTGCTCCATGACCTTGCCAGGCACAGAGGTGAAGCTGACCAGCCTGTAGTTGCCCGGGTCCTCCTTCTTTCCCTTTTTAAAAATGGGGGTTATGTTCCCTCTCTTCCTGTCATCAGGGACCTCACCAGACCGCCACGACTTCTCAAACATGACGGCCAGTGGCTTGGCAACTTCATCCGCCAGTTCCCTGAGGACCTGCGGATGGATCTCATCAGGTCCCACGGACTTGTGCACCTTCAAGTTCCTCAGATGTTCCCGAACCTACTCTTCCAGTACAGTGGGCAGTTCTTCATCCTCCCAGTCCCTGCTTGTTCCTTCTGCAGCTTGGGTGGTGAGACAAGAGCCCTTATCAGTGAAGACTGAGGCAAAAAAAGTCATTGAGTGCCTCAGCCTTCTCTATGTCCTGGGTAACCAGGACACTGGTTTCCTTCTGGAGGGGGCCTACATTCTCCTGGGACTTTCTTTTGTCTCCTACATACCTATAGAAGCTTTTCTTGTTGCTTTTTATATCCCTGGCCAGATTAGATTCCATCAGGGCTTTAGCCTTCCTCACCCGATCCCTGGCCACTCGCACAGCCTCTTTGTAGTCCTCCCAGGCTACCTGTCTCCGCTTCCACCCTCTATAGGTTTTCCTCTTCACTTTCAGTTGGTCCAGAAGCTCCTTGCTCATCCACGCTGGCCTCCTGGCCTTTTTGCCTGACTTCTTCTTCATCAGGATGCACCTCTGCTGAGCTTGGAGGAAGTGCTCCTTGAATGTGGACCAACTTTCCTGGGCCCCTCTTCCCTCCAGGGCCACCTCCCATGGCACTTTTCCCATGAGGTTCCTGAAGAGACTGAAGTCCGTCTTCCTGAAATCTAGGCAGAGAGCTTGCTGTGTAGTTTCCTCGCTGCCCCGTGGATCTTGAACTCCACTGTGTCGTGATCGCTGGGGCCAAGGCTGTCCTTCAGTTTCACATCCCCCACTAGTCCCTCCTTGTTGGTAAGCACAAGGTCCAGCATGGCACCCCTCCTTGTTGGCTCCTCTGTCGCCTGCAGGAGGAAGTTGTCGTCCACGCATTCCAGGAACCTCCTGGACTGCCTGTGTCCTGCCATGTTGTCTCTCCAACAGATGTCGGGGGGGTTGAAGTCCCCCATGAGGACCAGGGCTTGTGACCATGAGGCTGCTCCTATCTGGCTAGAGAGTGCCTGCTCTGTCCTTCAGGCCAGGCGGCCTCTAACAGACCCCCAATGAACATCGCCTGTCCGTCCCCGTTCCCCATAAGCTCTCTGTCAGTTCCTCCTCCACCCCCAGATGGAGCTCCATGCACTCCAGCCGGTTGCTGATACAGAGAGCAACACCCCGTCCTTGTCTCCCCTTCCTGTCCTTTCTAAAAATCCCGTACCCCTCCCTGTTGACACTCGAGTCGTTCAAGTCATTCCACCACGTCTCCGTGATGCCAACAAGGTCGTAGCCCTGCTCATGTGTGTGTGTCTCTGGCTCTTCCTGTTTATTTCCTATGCTGAGTTCATTGGTATAGAGACACTTCAGCTGGGCCCCCAGTAAAGCCGACTTGCTGGCTAGAGTAAAGATGTATTTATACTCCATAGCATCCATCTTAAATTTGCATGCAGTCAAACCAGAGAATGTTTTGACATATTGTTGTGAATAAAAAATGAGTTCTCATGTTCAGTTTCTAAATCTTTATCTTTTTATTTTGTCATTGCACATTGGCCCACTGCAATATTAAGTTGACACGAGGACGAATAAGTCATGCTTCAGGAGTAATGCTCATTAATAGGAAAGAAAGGCAATTTTTCTTTTGTTTACAATGTTCTTGTAGACATTTATTCATGTTACTAGATGATTAATTGCTTTAAGGATATTAAATATTATAATGTTATGTGAAGAACATATGTGTCTATTAAGCAAAAATCATATTTCCAAAAACATTTATATGTGTCTGAGTTTCCAATACATTCAAAAAATAATAAAAATAATGTCCCTTGACAAATTTTGTGGCGAGTTTGGAAGCTTTAATTTTCATGGTAGGGATTTTCTGTTTTGTTTATGGAGGAACTGTTGATCAAGAGGGCCTGTTTGAAAGTAAAGTTTCCGAGCAGCTTTCTAAGTACTGTTAGACTCTGGTTTTGCCTAAACTTTTGTTGAGTTAGTGTCAGAAATTCAGTGTACCTCTGTAGCTTCTAGAAGACACAGAGAGGGCATAAGCAGAACATTTCAAGTCCAAAATGGCAATCTATGCTGACCACTTTTCAGAAAAAGTCTTACTTTGTAAGTAACTAATTTTATAAGGAACTTTCAGTATTGCTTAACAATTTCATATTAGATAACCTTCCCTGCTTATAAATAACTCTTTTGGGAAGATAACATCTGTCTGTTCTCTGGAACTTCATTGGGAAGTAGCTTGAGTGGAGAAACATCTTAATTTCTTTGTACAGGAAGTCAACCTCTGGGAAACTGCTTCCCAGCAAACCCCAATACTAACTTGTAATTGGTATTACAAGCAATTCTATTCACAGTAGTCAAGTAGCCTGAGTAACAGTCACAGACTATTAGCAATGAGATTTGGCTTGGAAATAGGCAACAGCTCTAAGTCCTTCGCAAGGAGATTTGAAGCCACATCTCCAGCAGATTCAAGGACAGGTTGGACAGGGCTCTGAGAAACTTGATTTAGTTGAAGATGTCCCTGCTTCCTGCAGAGGGTTTGAACTAGACCTTTACAGGTCCCTTCCAACTCAAACTACTCTAATTCTATGACTCTATTCTGTGCTGGAGAAGAACGTTGTCCAGCTTCCTATAGAAGGTATTTTATAGCCAGAAATATGAGGATATTTGAGTCAGGGTATGAATTAATTATTAATTTTATTTCAGTCTTAGAGTCAATCATTCGGTAAGAAAGTCCGTGACTTTCTAGTCAGTTGAA
Source organism: Tetrax tetrax (assembly GCA_009806455.1). Lineage (NCBI taxonomy): Eukaryota > Metazoa > Chordata > Aves > Otidiformes > Otididae > Tetrax > Tetrax tetrax. The sequence continues at coordinate 257,687 of WHYT01017244.1, forward strand.
GTTTCTAGAACTGCTTATCCTTTTTGAATCTGAAAACTTGAGGTTTTTGGCAAGGAGGAATGAGATGTATGCTCACTGTTGTCACCGTTTTTCAGACTTCTACACTGAGTGCCTAACTTAAGAGACTGCTCAAGTGAAGGGATGCTACTGTTGTGCTTGAGTTCTTATTCTAAAGTCTTCACATACAGCTGAAGTTGTATCCATCACTCCCTTTATAACTTAAGATCAAGACTTAGACAAGTATCAGAAACAGGATGAAAACCATGAACATGCCCTTAATTCCTAATTAGAGTAGGTCTCCCCAAAATAGTTTCCATGCATATCCTTTAATCTTTAGACCCTCTACCATTCAGCTTTTCTCCTGTCAGACTGAAGGGGACCATTCCTGACTATCACTGACAAAGAAGAAATTTATGTGCTATGCTGCTTTTCAAGAAAATAGTACAATTTGCTGAGGGTCGTGCTGTATTGCTGTTTTCTCCTTTTCTATTTTTTTTCATTCTCAGCATTCAGTGGTTTGGATTTGTACTTTGTTAGATGCTGTAATTGTCCTTTAAAAATAAATAGTATATTTAAATTCAAGAGCAACTTGTCTATTATTACCATTTACATCAGCAAAACATTTTACTTCTAAGATTAGTCACAGTATGCGAAGTATGCACTGTACCTGTATATAAATGCAAATAATTTAATCAGGTTGATGGTCAGTCATTTATAGTGGTGAGAGTCTCATGCTTTGTAGAATGGCTTCTGCAATGGTTTTAGGAATAGCATGTTTATCAGTGAGTATGTAATGCCTAAGGATTTTTAAAATCTTCAAATAAATTTTCAAGATCTCTGTTAAATTTAGCTCTTACAGGATTTCTGCAACAACTCATGGTATGTCATATATGATACATTCACACAAACAATCTCCTTGTCTTGTTTGTATTTCTTTATCTATTATTATTTATTATGGGTTTAAACTATGAGTTTTTGGCAACAGAGGCAATCTTCAATTTCATATTTATTTCATGGATGGCACAGAGGCAATCTTCAATTTCATATTTATTTCATGGATGGCACAATAGGTCCTGGAAATACAGAGGTATTGTAAAAAAGTACTATAAATAATAAGAAATAAAATGCCATCTCTTTCTGTACTCAGGTGAACTAAATGCGTGTAAACTGAAGTGTGTATGTGGGCTTAAGCAACGTAAGAAAAAGCATATCAGCATTGAATTTATCTGATAGAAACAGAAAACACTTTTTGATTGACGAAAGAAGTGATTAGGAGAAAAATCACACTGGTTTTGCTTGAATTTGGTTAGTCATTAAAAAAGGGCTAAATTAAGCTGATGTCACCAATTAAATTAGAGAAAACTTGACTAACATTCAAGCGGTGAGACTACTCTTCAAGGGACAGATTCAATAGATGATTGAGATAACATGGCATTTTCCTGAATCTGAAAAGATTATGCAGCTAATTTAGCAGAACCAACTATTTCTATAGTTTATACATCTATTTTCATTTATCTGATTTTGGGCTTTGTTGGGGTATATGCTCATTTTTTTTATTATCCTATCCATCTTCAACAAGAAGAATACTATTATCACTGCAATGGCTCCCTGCAGCTGCAACCAATTCATTTCCACATGGAACAAACCCATTCAAGAGTAATTTCCAATCATGTTGCATGTACAAAACTTTACAGGTGCAGAATTTTTCATGACAGCAGCAGGACTAGATCTTGCCTTTAGAGGCAACTGGTGTCAATCACCGGTTAAAAATAATTGGAGAATACTAACATATTCTTAGATTTCTTATGAGAATATCCTAGTGTAAAGTAAACTGTGCAAATTGTGCCTATAGAATAAAAAAAAAAAAATGGCTAACAACACAGCAATTTATTTTCTTGATTTATTTCATGAAAATGTGTCTGAGTAGTTTGTAAAATCTGTTATGAAGGATAAAGAGTGGTTAGGCTGGTGTTGCACAATTGTGTGGAATATTCATAAAGTCTCATAATTTTATATCTTTTTAACAATGTGGATATGTTATCAGGAAGATATTTTCCTAATAAGTAAAGCCATCTTACGTTTTGTTTTTCAGAAGGCTGAGATACATAGACTACTCAAATAAGACAATTACTCTTCCTGACAAGCTGTTGCTCTTGGTAGTTAGAAAGATATAATTGTTGTTTTGTGTTTCTTTGTTTCCTAATACTCATGATTTAGAGACTCTGCATGCTGAATTTTCATATCAGAACTGTGAAAGAGAGAAGGCTTCAGGCTTAAGAGTATTATAGTTTTCACCTAGCCAAAGACATTGCTTCATCCAAATATCACATAGTAGAAGCTACTTCTTATTATACTTTTTTTTCAACATGGTCTAATTGTAGATGTAAACTCCTATAACTGCTCTTAAGCCTCTTCCAAAGAGAGCCTGCTTATGAAAAATTGAGAAGAAATCAGAAAAAAAAAAACCAATAAGGATTACTTTTGCTCACAATATATTAATAAAGTATTTTTTTTTATTTTTTTTTTTGCGAAATGCAAAAGTAGCTGTTCTCTGAAACCATATTTTATCTTATCAGTATCTACTTCATTAAAGAAATTCTGTTTATGCATTTGTAGTTAAGGATATATTACATTTTCATTATAATCCTTGTTTTCAAGTCAATAATACCAATTATTACCCAAGCATTCCAGTTCTTTATCTCCTTATATATTTTCCTAGAAAAATATAACCAATTATTTGTAGATTTATTTGCAGTGAAGAGTTATTGAGACTCTAATTTATACCAGCGCATAGCCTGATCACAAAGTGCTCACTGGGGTTGTGCTTTGCCATTATATTTATGATTTGACATTTGAGCCTGTAATTGACCACCTGGATCACAAGCTGTGTAATTGTTGCCTGGATGACCTTACCTTCTGCAAGGGAATTCTACTTAATAGTCTAAAAAACATTATATTCTCATTAAATCAACCACACTTGTGGGCCAGAATTTAGTCTACTGAAAATACTTACACAAACAAAGCTTTCCTTATGCAGTATTAAAGGAATGTTGGTGTGGAAGTTGCTATTTCATTAAATCATTCTATTTGGGGCAGAATTAATTGACATTAAAATATTCTCTGAAAAAAATAATATATTCTCCTTTCTGTGACTACTTTTAAAACAATAATTAATTTAAGAAAGCAAATATAAACTTACTAACCTTTTAATAAAACTGTAATTTGCATGCAACTTTAAGAATATACCTTATATTTCTATGCATCTTTAAGAGAGACATTAGCCTAAATTTTGCCTGCATATATGTCATATTTTATCCTGACTCAGGACCTAAAATACCACACAGTCACTCACTCACTTTCCCATCCCTGCCCCCCCACCACGGGATGGGTAAGAGAATCAGTAAAGAAAAGAAGGCAAAACTCTTGAGTTGAAATAGAAAGAGTTTAAGATAATAATAGAGAAAAAGAAAACAAAAATAGAAAAACAAAACCAATAACAGAATATACTTAGGCATGTAATTTACAGTACTATAGCTCACAGTGCATGATGCCCAGCTCCATCCTGAATAGTAAAATCTGCCTGTCACCACAGTCCCTACTTTATGTACTGAGCATGATGTCACAGGGTGTGGAATAGCCCTTTGGCTAATTTGGGTAAATGATCCCAGCTGTTGGCTAATTAGTAAACTGTCCCAGCTGTCCCCCTTAGCCACAGGTGCCACCAGCTCCAGCTCTTCTCCCAGCTCAGGTGAAAATTAGCTCTATCCCAGCCAGAACCAGGATAATACACTATCTTAAAAAAGGTATATACACAAACTTAATAATATATAATTTAATATTGTCATCTTAACATGATATTTCAGAATCACTTCCTCAGAAAACGAGTCTAAACCAACTATTATTTTTTTGCAATTTTCAAATTTTCAGGAACTTAAAAAAAGCTACAGTGTTGTCAAGCTGTGTTTTTTATGTATGATATGTAAATAACAAGGCTAAACTTCTTGTCCTGTGAAGTCAGCAAGAATTTTGCTATTGATACGAGTAGGAAAAGAATTCATCCAGCATTTTTAAAATTTATTTCTTACTTTAGTTAGTTAGACCTAATTGATTTTTCCGTCAGACTGAAGTAACTGCTCTATTAGATACAAACTAACAAGCATATCATACTGCTTAATGTTATCATTGCACTAATGTGTAGGCTAAGGCTGGTAAAAAAAAAAAACAAAAAAAAAACACAACTTGGTTGCACACCTACAGTGAAGTCTCAGACACTGCCTAGAATGTTTTCCTTCAACACTTTTAAGAAAACACTCTTGATTCTGCCTTAACAATCACTGCTTCTCTGAGTAAGTATTCTACCTCTAACCTAATTTTCTTACTTTGCTGATCAGAGATGATTTTGCCATTGCATTTCCCGGTAACAACAAAACACTGATTTCAGTTATTAAAAATCCTTACTGAAGAGCCTTTGACAAAGGGTTGTAAGCTTATGGAGGATGCAACAATTCAGTTAGTAGCCTTCTTACTTTATAATCTACCCCTTTGTTGTAAGAATATATCGATCAAAAAAGCAAAGTTTTAAAAGCATAAATTGAAGGTTGCCAGTGCAAAAGGTGCAGTAGTGACATAGAGAAAATACAAATAAATAAATACAAATTTCCCAAACCAAATAAGTTTGATTCAATGTATTTTCTAATAATCATGAGAGATAACAGTTTAATTTACTGCTTCAGACAGTTCCAGAGCCTTCTGGATATTGCTTCCTACCCTGACATGGAAGGAGTAAAGCTGATAGAAACTTCTGGCAAGTGTGTAAAAATAATGAAGAAGCTTCGGACACTTAATTTTCTATGAATTCATTCCCTGCAATCCATATGTCTTTTCTATGGTTCAACAAACCCTCTAAGGACTAATGCTTTCATTTAAAGTCATATAGACAGTATGACAATTGCCCGTTCTCTTGTTGCCCAAGAAGTCATTACTGATTTGTTTTCCTTCAGAAGTCAATTTCTTCAAAATAAAAACATATCTAATGCTTGTTGAATTCCAATTAAATCCAAGCAAGAGAATTTTCTAGGGGAGATAGCTGAGAAATCCCATACATCTTCATGACATAGACTCATTTAAATTTCTCTGTTTACATTGTATTCTTACATTGAATCTACCCTCTGATTAAGTTGAAAACAAATAAGAAATGTGAATATGTATTAAATTTTGTATAACTTCTTCTACTTTCTTATTATTTCAAGCGAAAACTTACTCAAAAGTGTAAGACATCATACAAACCGATGTTTGAGAGACAACTTCCACAAGAAAAAGGAATGTGTGGATTATATAGTTATTTCAATTTCGTTTAGGGGTTGTGTTTTGGTTTTTTTCCTTTTCCAATGAGACTTATAAATACCGCATATCTTCTCACAAAATCTTGGTATTTGCCAAGATTCAAAGCATTCAAACATTTTCTCTGTCTCAATTAGATTTATGAGCATTAGGAGATTTCAGTAAGGCTTTCCACAGATTTAAAGAATACTCAGTGATGGTATAGATGAGTAGAAGGCCAGGCATTTGCAATCTCATACTCAGTCTTCCTTTACTTTGACCTTACAACAGCTCTGTCAGTTTCTGATACTACATGCTGATTTGCATATGGACTGACTACATGCTGACTGCATATGGAAAAATTGACCTAGTGTTCAAAAATTTCTGATCAGAAACACCTACCCACAGAATACATGTCTTGTTTTGGTATGATGCCTTTGTAGATTACCAGAAAACAAAAAAAGAAAAAAAGTATGCTTTATGAGTTAGTTACAAAACATGCATATTTGAGGCTATCTCCCAAAACAATTAAGTTTTGCTGATAAATAATAATGTTGTGTAAACACTGCTGTTTCTTCAAACCTAAACCTGTGTGCAACTGGTTCAAACTAGAAGTTAAGTAGAATTTTCCCTCAAAATAAGACTACACTAAAAAGAGTTTGCATATGCACTACATTCACTACCAGAGAGAGTACTCTACCTGTAATATGAGCGTCTAAATGAGTACTGGTCACTCTCTCATTAGCTATTTCCCACAATTTCACATATGGTAAGAATAATTCAAAGTGCATGCATGTATTTCAGGGGCTAGAAATTGTTGGGGTTTTTTTTTGTTTGTTTGATTTTTGTTCGTGGTGGTGGTTTTATGTTTGGGGTTTTTTTTATTAAACTTAGTAAAAGCAATGCTAAGAAAGACAGCCTCTGCTGTGTTTGCTTTACTTTGGTCAAGGTCTGCAAGTAGTATAGGCTATGTTTTTCTAGTAACATACAAGTTAACAGAGCAAATCTACAGGAAAATTTATCAGCTTTCAATCAGATTGCCTTATTTATCCACTGCCCCACGTGGCTGTGGAAGTGCAAGGACAGATGACAGGAAATTATGGGAAGAGAAAGAAAATGAACTTAGAATGGCTTAATCTGAATTTAACTGTATCCCAATTAGTTTTGTATTTTTATTATCTCATTTTGGACATTAGGTGTCATAAAAGACAATAGAATCATAGTAGCTTTTTCTACTGGGAGAACAAAAACCAAACATAGTACTCCAGATGCAGTCTCAAAATTGTGGGGATGGATCACTGCCCTGCACTGTTGGCTAGATTCTTGCTAATTCAGCCCAGGATGCTATTGACCAACTTTGCTGGTAGGATATCTTGATGATTTATGTATAATTTGTTGTCCTCTAGGACCCCTGGACCCTTTTCTGCAGAGCTGCTTTCTTGTCAGTTGGCCCCCAGTTTAGACTATAGCATGGGATTATTCCAACTAAGGTTCAAGACTTTCCTCTTGTTCAGCTTCATGAGATTCCTGTCAGCCCATTTCTCTAGCCTGTCCTGTCCTCTCTGAACAGCAGCCCCACCCTCTAGAATATAAAATGTATGTATGTATTCACACCTTGAGTGAAAACTTTTAATTAGAGCTTGTTAAATTTTTATCATTGTAATTTAAAGAAAAAAAAAATCAGGCAAATTTTAGGCAAATTAGACTAGTAATTTAAATTAGGTAGAAGAGATTTTGGGAAAAGTGGCATTGATCTATTTGCACCAGGAAAAATATTGACAGAAAATTTTATGTGAATATTTTTAATCTACCTTGGAAAGGTAGATGCTGCCAAGTCTTCTGTAGTGGGTGGAATTCTAACTTTTCTCTAAAAGATCAGTGCATCTAAAAGATTAGTGAGAGTACTCACTCAGAAAATGTAATCTGAGTCCTAAAACTTACTAAGAAGTAAACAAACACAGTAAGATTCTAAGTATACAAGGAAAAAAACCAGAAACCTTTTCCCGTAGTCAGGTAAGAAGTACTAATGGACTAGGCAAAGAAAATGTAAAAAAAAAGTAGACAATGTTTAGAGTTTCTCTGCCAAAGGACGAAACTGGGAATATAGTCTTTCACAGAATCACAGAATCATTTAGGTGAGAAAGGACACCTTGAGATTATCTAGTTCAACTTCACTGCTCAAACAGGGTCATCTGATGCAGGGTCATATAGAGGAGGTTGTCCAGAAGCATGTCCAGTTGGGTTTTGAATACTTCCACAGATGGACACTGCTAAAACACTCTGGGCAACATGTTTAAGTGTCTGATCACTCTTAAAGTAAAAAGTGTTTTCTTCTGTTCAGAGGAAACCTCTTGCTTTTCAATTTGTGCCCATTGCCTCTTGTCCTGCCACTGGACATCACTGAAAGGAGCCTGGCTACCATTTCATTTCTACACTCCTTCGGGTATTTATACACATGCATAGGATCCCCTTTGAGCCTTCTTGCTCCAGACTGAACAGTCCCAGCTCACTCAGCCTCTCATTGTATGAAAGATGCTCTTCCTAATGGAGCCCAGCGTTTATCCTTGTAGAAATATTTAATCCAGTAATGTAAATGTATTTAAAATGCACATTTTCCTCCCAAGAAAGCACCCGAATTGCCAAAGTCATATTACTTCCTCTACTGTCTCACTTTCCTGCTTAACCAGAGGTTCATCTTCATGAGGACAGGACTGATGTCTAGTGTGCACAAGAAGGTTATGAAAAACAAGGGTTCAAGGCAGAGAGTGCTGGAAATAGTGTGGCTAAATTTCCTTCTCTGTGTGCTCTGGCCACTGTGCTATCAAGAATAGATTATCCTCCAGATACTTCAGAGATCTGCTGCATTTTAAAGCAAAAAGAATACAGTTACTTAAAGATGTCACCAAAGCAACAGCTTCGGTGCTGGCACAATCCGCAGTGAAGCGTCCTAGCACAGTGCACCGGGGCATTTCCCAAACTGGGGAACTTCATGGGGAGCCAAAAGAGGCACCAGGAACCTCCAGGAAACTCTAGCTCATGTGAGAGTGGCTGAAGAAACCTGGACAGGGCCAGGGGCAACGGCAGCCAAGCCCCCTGCACACATATAAAGTTAGCCTTTAGGGAGCACCAGCAACCAGGGAGGGTAAACAGGGTGTGGCATGTCAGCAAGGGTATGGGGTGGCAGTTTGCATGGCAGTTCACACAGGGAGGACTGGTCCTCTTTAAAGGAGGGGCATTCCACTGGGCGAGTAGGAGACCTGAGGTACACAAAACTTGGCATCTGGGCACTGTTCTGTGACTGTCTGCACAGGTCAAGGGCACTTGTCCAACTTAACCCTCAAGGCAAAAGGAGAATTACTTGTCTGAGAGCAAAGGCTGCAGCTCTCAGACTGCTAGGGGATCTGCAGCAGCTACCCCAGCGGTGGGTGACTCCTCCATGCAGACAGAGCTGCTGAAGTGCAAGGCTGCAGTGCAGACCTCAGACCACCAGAAGTGCCCAGATCTTTCTCCTGGGGCAGGGTCAGGCAGCAGCCCAGCCTGCAGAAGGTGTGCCCAGGCGGAGGAGCTCCTGTGGCAAGTAGCTGAGCTGCAAGAGGCAGTGAGGAGGCTGCGTAGCATCAGGGAGGCTGAGAAGGAGGTAGATAGCTGGTTCCAAGAACAGTCTGCCCTGGAAATCGAACAGTTAAAAACTCCCGCACTGGCACACGCAGAAGGAACGGGATCCAATAAGAAAGAATGGAAACTTGCAAAGGCAAGGGCCAGCAGGAGGAAGAGACTTCCCTTAAAGCCTGAGGTGCCCTTGCAGAACCACTTCACCACTCTGCAAATCAAAGAGAAAAGACCCAGCACATCAAGAGAGACATTGGAGTTGAACAAAGCAGCCTGACCTGCTCCCCGTATAATGACCAACGCAACTAAGAAAAAGCAACAGGTGATAGTAGTGGGTGACTCTCTTCTGAAAGGTACAGAGGCACCCATTTGCAGACCTGATGCACTCTCTAGAGAGTACTGCTTACCCGAAGCTTGTATCAGAGAGGTCACTGAGAGACTACCAAGCCTTGTACAGCCCAGTGACTATTATCCACTGCTGTTGCTTCATGTGAGCACCACTGATACAGACAGAAGTAGCCTCAAAACTATCCAGAAGGACTACAGAACCTTGGGAGCAACAGCAAAGGACTCTGGAACACAGGCAGTTATTTCATCAGTCCTCCAGGTGAAATGGAAGGGGCTCGAAAGGGCCTGTTGAATTCAACAAATCAACAAAAGGCTACTGGACTGTTGCCACAGCCAGGAGTTTGGCTACTTAGACCATGTGACTCGCTTTCAGAAACCTGGTCTACTGAGGGCTGATGGGGTCCACCTGACAGAGAAGGGGAAGAGTATCTTTGGCCAAAGGCTTGCCAAGCTAATAAAGAGGGCTTCAAAGTAAAGTTGCTGGGGAAGGGGAACCTCAATCCATCCCACTCCTACCAGTTTGATGACAGTGCCAGTAACAGGTGCCCAGAACCTGGGGAAGGATCACAGGTAAGCAGGAGAGAACCTGAAGTGAAGTACAAAGGAATTCCAGCCGTTCCAGCCAGCAAGTTGGTTTGTATCAGGGGCCTAACTTAAGTGCCTCTATGCAAACACACGTAGCATGGTGAACAAAAAAGAGGAGTTAGACATGTGTGCATACCTGCAGGGCTGTGATCTCATTGACATCACAGAGAAATGGTAGGATGGCTCCTGTGATTGGAGTGTTGGAATGGAGGAATTCAGGCTCTTTAGAAAAGACAGGAAAGGGGAGATGAGGAAAGGGTATCTCCTTCTATTTCAATGACCAGCTGGAGCGCATGGAGCTCCATCTGGGCATGGATGAGGAGCTGACAGAGAGCTTATGGATCAGGATTTAAGGGAATGCAGGGACAGGTGACATTATACTGGGAGTTTGTTACAGGCCACCTAACCAGGAAGACTGAGAGGATGAGGGTCTCTATAGACAGACAGGGGCAGCCTCACATTCATAAGCGCTGGTCCTCATGGGGGACTTCAACCACCCCGATATATGTTGGAAGAATGACACAGCAGGGCATAAGCAATACAGAAAGTTCCTGGCACTCATGAATAATAAATTCCTTCTCTCAGTGATAGAGGAGCAAACAAGGAGAGGTGCTATGCGGGACCTTGTTCACACCAACAAGGAGGGATGAGTAGGGAATGTGGAGCTCAAGAGCAGCCTTGGCTGCAGTGACCATGAGATAGTGGAGTTCAAGATGCTTAGGGCAGCATGGAGGGTGTGCAGTAAGGTCTCTGGCCTGGACTTCAGAAGAGCAGACTTTGGCCTCTTCAGGGATCTGACGGGTAAAGTGCCATCGGATACTGCCCTGGAGGGAAGAGAGGCCCAAGAAAACTGGTTAATATTCAAGGATCACCTCCTTCAAGCTCAGGAGCCATATACCCCAACAAAGAGAAAGTTGGGCAAAAAGTCCAGGAGGTCTGCATGGATGAACAAGGAGCTCCTGGATCAACTGAAAATAAAAAAAAAAAAAGGAAGCCTACAGAAGGTGGAAGCAAGGACACGGAGCCTGACAGGAATACAGAGATATTGTCTGAGCAACCAGGGATCAGGTTAGGAAAGCCACAGCTCTGATAGAATTAAATCTGGCCAGGGATATCAAGGGCACCAATAAAAGCTTCTATAGGTGCACTGGGGATAAAAAGAAGACCAGGGAGAATAAGGGCCCTCTCTGTAAGGAAATGGGAGACCTGGTTACCTGGGACATGGAGAAGGATAAGGTACTCAATGACTTTTTTGCCTCAGTCTTCACCGGTGAGGCCGCTGGCCACATAACCCAAGTCACAGAAGGCAAAGGCAGGAACTGGAAGAATGAAGAATTCTCCACTGTAGCAGAAGAGCAAGTTTGGGACCATCTAAGGAACCTGAAGGTGCACAAGTACATGGAACCTGATGAGATACATCGATGGGTCTTGAGGGAACTGGTGGATGAAGTCGCCAAGCCACTCTTCATCATATTGGAGAAGTCATGGCAGTCCAGTGAGATTCCCAGTAACTGGAAAAGGAGAAACATAACCCCCATTTTAAAATAGGGAAATGGGGAAGACCTGAGAAACTACAGGCCAGTCAGTCTCACCTCTGTGCCTCACAAGATCATGGAGCAGGTACTCCAGGAAACAATGCTAAGGCACAAGGAGGTGATTTATGACAGCCAACATGGCTTCAGTAAAGGCAAATCATGCCTGACAAATTTGGTAGCCTTTTATGACAGGTTTACAGCGTTGGTGGATAAGAGATGAGCAACTGATGTCATCTACCTGGACTTGTGCAAAGAATTTGACACAGTGCCACATAACATCCTTGTCCTAAACTGGAGAGACTCATCGGATAAGGAACACAAAGAGTTGCAGTCAGTGTCACAATGTCCAAGAAGAGACCAGTGATGAGTGGCATTCCTCAGGGACTGATATTGGGACAAGCGCTGTTTAACAGTGGAGGGATGGGATGCCATCCAGAGGGAGCTGGACAAGCGGTGGGCCCCTGAGAACCTCATGAAGTTCAACAAGGCCAAGTGCGAAGTCCTGCACATGGGCCAGGGCAATCTGAAGCACAAATGCAGGCTGGGCAGAGAATGGATTGAGGCTAGCCTTGAGAAGAAGGATTTGGGGTTACTAGTAGACAAGAAACTCAACATGAGCCAGCAACGTGCGCTTGCAGCCCAGAAAGCCAACGGCATTGTGGACTGCATCAAAAGAAGTGTGGCCAGCAGGTCGAGGCAGGTGATTCTCTCACTCTATTCTGCTCTAATAGACCACATCTAGAGTACTGCACTCAGCTCTGGTGCTCCCAATATAAGGAAGATATGGACCTCTTGGACCGAGTTCAGAGAAGGGCCACAAAAATGATCAGAGGACTGGAGTTCCTCTCCTATGAGGACAGGCTAAGACAGTTGGCGCTGTTGAGCCTGGAGAAGTGAAGGCTTTGAGGACACCTTATTCATCTTTCAATACTTTAAAGGGGTTTATAAGAAAGACCACTTTTATAGCAGGGCTTATTGTGATAGTTTTAAACTAAGAGAAGGTGGATTTAGATTAGACATAAGGAAGAGATTGTCTTTTTACAATGAGGGTGACGGAACACTGGAACAGGTTGCCGAGAGAGGACGTGGTTGGTGCCCCATGCCTGGAAACATTCAAGGCCAGGTTAGACAGGGCTCTGAGCAACCCGATCTATTTGGAGATGTCCCTTCTCCTTGTAGGGACAGTTGGACTAGATGACCTTAAAGGTCCCTTCCGACTCAAACTATTCTATGATTTTATGATTCTATGAATGTAGCATTAACATTTAAATCAACACACTGGTAGACATACTAGTACAAAAAAAATTTAAAAGTAATATTTTACTAGTTTTAATAATGAGTTTTACAATGGATTTTAGAAAGGAAAAAGAATACAGAGTGTAGTTATAGAACTTAAAACAGAATTAATTGGGATATTTTTGTAGCTGGGGAAAAAGAAATCAATAGGGATATCTGTATCACAACATACTTTCTCAAATCTTTCCATTTGTCTTAAAATATCATTTTTTAGAGAGATAAGAGGGCCTTACTATGGTTCCTCTAAGCACTTTGCCCCCAAATCCATCTGCTCCTGAATTTGATTTTCACAAAATTTGACAAGCATGTGAAGTTACTGCATTATACTGAGAAAAAGAGAGTGAGAGGAAGGACTCTGTAGAATTGGAACCCCATGAGGTTGTTCTATAGCCTATTCATAGTGTTAGGAACAGCTATAACCAAGTAACTTAATGGCACTCTTCTAGTGGGGTCACTGAAAACCCTGTGGTTAGTCAGAACTGTTTGTATAACTGATGTGAATGGAAAGGAAAACGTTACAGGTCATAGCCTTTGGAAGAAAAAGTTACCTGCCTGGAGCAAAACTTTACACTATGTGAAGGAGATGTTTAGCCCTGATGCTGGCACACTGGGAGTGTGTGACTGAAAAGAATACAACTACAGCGCAACTGCATCTTCCTCTGCAATGTGAAGAGTGAATGGGAAAACTCAGAACAGACACATACCAAGCCTGCAAGGTCGGTGGACCCTGACCTTAAATCAAGGAATTACAGTAGAAAAAGTGAAAGTTTTAATACTGCAATGTGGATTTTCTCCCTATACAGCAAAAACTGCTGATAAATGAGAGTCTCAGCAAAGGAAGAATGGTAGAAAAGCATCAGATGAACAGCAGATGCAAATAGAAATAGTGATACGGCTAATCTCCTAGTCAGATTAAAAAAAAAAAGCAATCAGTCAAACAAACCAACTAACCAACCAGAAAGGGAAAAAAAAAAGATACACAAACACATGAAGGAGATCTGGAAAACGTGTAAACCATAGCATACAGGAATTCAAGGTATGTACAAACATTGAAAAGAAATTTTCCAGACTTTGTAGGAAATGGCAAGGTACCATTATATCTTTGACAGTGTGTCAGGCAGAAATAACAAAATGAAGAACCAGCTAACCTTGTAGGATACAGTTCCATATAAGGATTTGGAAAAGATCATATGGATTTTAGCAGGCCTTTTCACAGAGTCCCACAATAACTCCTTATAAGCAACAAGGAATTTAAAGCTTCAGCTAGGGAGGTCAGAACACATAACATATCGGGAGAGCTAGGTTTATTCAACCTGAAGAAACATGGCTAAAGGGAGATCTACTTGTTTTATTTTAATACATAATGGATGCTCATACAGAACATAGAGACTAAATTTTCTCAGATATGCACAGCAAAAGATTTAGATACAAAAAAAAAAAAAATTGCAGCAAGGGAAATTCTGTTTGAATATAAAGAAAGTAATCTTCACCATCGGGGTGGTCAAATACTAGAATGGGCTGCCCAGATGCGATATGGAATCTTAACCCTTGAAGACAGTGAAAACTCAGCAGGACAAGGCACTAAGCAAACTCGTCTGTAGCTAGAAACTAACTTTGAAGCCATTGCTGCCTTTGCTTCCAGAGACCCCTCCCAAATTAAATCTGTCTGTGTTTCTCTGGAATGAATTAAAAAAAAATCAGGAACATAAGGGAAAAATATGGTGAAGATTCAAAGAAAGTATGAAGAGTAAGGAATCATACATACTGAAATAAATAAGAGTATGAAACTAACACAACTGAGAAAAGGTTCCTAGCTGTAAGGAAAATATAAATTATTTCATGTCTACACATTTCAGAGTAGCTTTTAATGGAAGTACTCAACCGCTTACATGGCAGATTTTTATGTTAAGATCTTTACATTTTATTTTAATGGAGCTCAAATAACATCAGTATTCCCTATCTACAATTCCAAATGTTTAAGAAATAAAAAATAAGAATGTTGAGGAGTCAGAAGTACTTTTGAAATATTAATAACTACATCTGTAAGACATCCATGCAAAAAAAGTGATGTCAGCCTTTGGAAGGCAAAGGACCTCCTTCCATGTGCAGCTCTGTAGCTTGTCACTTGTAATAATGCAGCATGCTTTTCACTTCTTTTTTGTAAACTCATATCCTCTCTCTGGCTGCTTTGGCAGTGCTTTACTCATGTATTTGAAATACTCACGTCCTCATGTCCCTGAACTTGCATAAAGCTTAACAGGTAACAATAGTAATTATTAATACTTTAACTAGCCAATAAGATTAACTAGCCAATAGGTGTTGTTCACATAAAATTTGTGCACAAAGCTTAGTAGCCAGTTAGAGTATGCAGCATTTGCACCCACTGAAAGCATTTTCCCATCAGTGCCATCAGCTTAATGAGTAAGAGCAGCCAGCAGGGAGATTGACAAAATTAATGAAATCTGGAAAGGATGCCCAGAAGACACACATCTGTGGAGATCACAGCACATGTGTTCCCAGCTGGACACTGCAGAGTGTTTTCCTCTTTCCCTAATATCTCTTTTCTTTGAGTTGTTGGGCTTTGTTTAGGTTTTTGGGATTTGGTTTTGTTTTGTTTTGTTTTGTTTTGTTTTTTCTGGTTTTGGGCTTTTGTTGGGGAAGTGTGGAAGCAGTTCCCAAAAGTAACATAGGCTGCTAGGTTCAATGTCTGCCATCAGCTATAGATATTCTTGGTCCTCTACATATCTCCATCCTTTCTGTAACAGTAAGAAATAAATCTATATTGTATTAGTAATTGCTAGATGAACCAAACAACTGCCTTCAGATTTTTTAATTGCTATATATGAAAAAAGAATAAATAAGATCAGAACAAAGAGATGAGTTTGATGTCCTTACCACAGATCGCTCGTCTATCTTGAGTAACTATAAACTTCCTAGAAGATTGTTCCATATCTTGATTTTCCCTAGATCTGTGCATGTATTATTTAACATGAAATCTAAAGTTTTCCTGCTTTTTCTTTTCCACTTTTTAGCTTGACCTCTTTCTGAGACAAATTTCAGTAATAAAGAGCAGAATTTTTACTTCAAACACCTTATGCCCTTAATGAATACTTCAGAGTTTAAGAGAGTGAAAAGCTCCATTGTCACCTTTACAGTTAAAAAAGAGATTCACCTGATCAGCATGGGGATAATAAAGGTTATATGACTATAATTAAATAGCAGATTGAGTCTTGTGAGCATCAGACACCCCAAATGAATTGCAGATGAAAGAAATGTGAGAAAATGTGATTCTCTTCTTGTATAGAAACCACCAACCAAGAGGTCTGAAAGGATATATATATTTTTTTTTTTTCCTAATGATGAAAGGGACATTATTTTATAGCTGGCCTATAAAGCTGCAGGAAAAACTGACTCCACAATTTAAGGAAATGTTTCAATAGAGACTACTTATCCTTATTCACCAGTCATCCATTTCTGTTTTGTCTTGCATAATGTTTTATAGATGGAGGATTTGCCTTTTTTTTTTTTATTAGAAGTATTGTTTTCATCTTTCCCTTCAGTAAGCTGAACTATTTTCTACTGAAAGCCACAAAAGTTATTGCAGTGAATCCTTAAGTTAATAACCTAGAGAGTTTTTGTTTGATTGTTTTGGGTGTTTTTAGAACTCTAAGATATAATAGGAATATTGCATACTCATAACCGAAGCATTTCTAATTTTCTTTGTATAGCAGAAATAAAGGACACCTGGAACATATATTAGCCAGGATGGACTGGTTAGCCATGGACTGTTTTCGGACTCCTAAACTTTTGGAAATGTCAACATTTAATAACAAAGCGAAAAAGGGGGGAGGGGGAATTATCAGTACAAATCATATTTCTTTTAGAAAGAGTTTTCAAATTTTTCACATAAGAAGAAAAATCCCATGGACTTTTTAAAACAGAATTGTTGAGACCCTTGCAGGTGTAGTAAGTGACCTATCCTTCCTATTACACAGCATATTACATAGGTTAGTAGCTCAGGAAAATCCTGGTGCCCAAGACCTTTGGGCATTTTTTTTAGTTGCAAGACCTTCAAGGAAACTCAAGAATCCTGTAACAACCTGAAAGCACCACAGCTTCTGGGAGCTGGATTGATAAGTGAAAGAAACCTTGAAAAAATATGCATGGTTTCCACAAAAATTTTTTGCAAAATAAATATGTCCTGACCGAATGTTATAATTTGTCTAAATGACCAAAGAAAGTTTTGCAACAGGACTTAACCAATAAATATTTCACAAGCACTTTTCTTTTTAAATTATGAAAAATTAGTTAATAACAATCATTTTTTCTTTCAGCAATTGCAACTTCAAATACTCAATTTCAAATTCCTTTCTAGGAAAAGTATTTCCTCATTTCTGTACTTGACTTTGGACAACTGAATCCAGTCTCAGTTGGAAATCTGATTTTCTTGTGTCAAAAATATGCCCAGTGGAAGTACCTGAGGATTCATCTGAGAAATTGGCATTTTGAGTGCAATGAAATGGTAAGAAATATAAAATACCCTCCTTAAAGATCTTATAATTTGTCTTTTTCATTATCTCTTTTCAAAAACATATACATGCGCTGTTCATCCAGCATATATATATACACACTTGTACAGTATTACTTATATTTAATAAGGACAATTATTTAGTGTTCATCTATGACTGTTTTCTATCAAATAGCATCTCTTGCATATAGACAAACCAAACACAATAGAAAAACAGCTTCTTAAATTTACCCATTTTCTCAACTTTGAGAGACACCATTCTGATGAGAATAACTTGAATTAACTTTTGATGCACATCTCTTCTTGAAAGATACTGTGGTTTTTGTAGACCTGTAGGAAATTATCTGAAAGAACTACCAGATGACTTTCACAGGATATGATTCAGTGATCTCTGCCAAAAAATGTTATTCAGGCCCTCAGGCTACTTAAGGTATGTCTGTTCCCTGATTTTATCTTTCCTACCATTGGCATAACTCAGCTCAATTTCTGTTCTGTGCTGTGGTGCTGGATCAGTGCTAAGTGTTCCCTTTCCCTTCATTTGTCTTTACAGATGTTTGTGCATTAGAGTGCTCTCCAGATGAGCCTTGACTCTCTTAAAGCTCTTTGGTTCACTGAAATCGAAGACCTCAATATGAGCCATGCACAATATGAGACACATCTGTTGAATAATCACTTTTTGAGCTCAACTACGTGAACTTGCCGTGGGCAATTGCAAAGCATGACACTTGTTTATGATAAAAGGGAATAGAGCAAGTTGTCAAGATGATACCACTGCAGTTGAGGTAAAATGGACACTAATAGATTTATTAGTGTAGACAGTCACTAGGATGGCAGAGAAAAGACTGCCAGATATAGAACCGTTATTTCAACCTGGCAATTCAGCCCACAGCATTTCCCTTAAAGGAATCTCATTCTCACATTCCAGCCAACCTACTTCCAAATTGGGTTTATTAACATAGGTCAAAATGTCAGACAGTAAGAAACAAAACACTGTGTATTCACAAGGCACTTTAGCATAAAATAAGGCAAGTTAACCAGCAACAGCTCACATGAGCCTTAGTGGCGGCTCATATCCTGGTGACTGATTCAATCCCCTATTAACTGTTTAAATTGGTTTTCCTCAAAAAATACACTCCTAAATTGTATAATCCATTAATTCAGGGCAATTTGGAAGCTTGTCCTGTGGCTCTAAAACCAGTTATTGTATAGATGTTGAAAAGATAGGATGAAAATTTGAAAAGAAAGTGCTGGCTAGAAAATGGAAAAATCAGTATTACAAAATGGAACATTTTTGAAGAAAAATTAATGTCTCTATATATTTAGGAAAAAATATCAATGTGGTAATTTAAGTGTTGAAATTGACATTTACTTTAACATTTTGCAGGTAAACATGTTAATTAATTTGACAACTTTTTATTTTTAAATATGTTATGGCATCTGCTTGTCTCTGCACCTGTTTCTGAGGCATAATGTGCATTCTTGTTCTACTGAGAAGAGTTAACAAATCTAATGTAGCTGAAGCAATTGTTTTGCTGCTCTAGTTCTGTGAGAAGTTTGAGGTTTGGAAACTAGATTAGATTTTGGGAAATATAAAGTCCAAATACTTAACATAATAGATAATCAGCTTTCTATGATAAACACCTATCTCAAAAGAAGACCCTTGAAAAATAGATTCTAAAAGTTTGTCCATGTTTTCATTTAAAAAAAAAAAAAAAAGCCCGAATCTGATCACTATCACTGATTTTGTCTATATCAAACCTATCACCAATATCACTTTTCAATATTTTGCTGGAGCCCGTGACTTGTTAATCACAAATAAGTAACAGTATGTGTACTGTTTGCATAGGCTGGTTGTTTCTTTTCACAGGTTGAATTTCTGTAGAGATCTTAAAAGCTGCTGATAGAATAGTACTTTCTAGAAAGCTTTACTAGGAAACATCTCTATGGAAATTGCTAATCTAAAGTGTTTTACTAAGTGTAAGTATCAGCCTCTCCTCATCAGAATGCAAACCAACTCCTTTCATCTGTCTCTGTTCATATTCAGGCCAATTGTATGAGATACAACAAAGCTAAGTGCCAGGTCCTGCACTGGGGTTACAACAATCCCATCCAATGCTACAGGCTTGGGGAAAAGTGGCTGGAAAGCTACCTGATGGAAAAGGGCCTGGGGGTTTTGGTCAACAGCTGGCTGACTATGACCCAGCAGTGTGCCCAGGTCAACAGCATCCTGGCTTGTATCAGAAACAGTCTGGCCAGCAGGACTAGGAAAGTGATCATCCCCCTGCACTCAGTACTGATGAGGCTGCACCTTGAATACTGTGTTCAGTTTTGGGCCCCTCACTACAAGAAAGACATTGAGGTTCTGGAGTGTGTCCAAAGAAGAGCAATGAACCTGGTGAATGGTCTAGAAAACAAGTCCTATAAAGAGAAGCTGAGGGACCTGGGGTTGTTTAATCTGGAGAAAAGGAGGCTCAGAGGAAACCTTGTTACTCTTTACAATTACCTGAAATGAGGTCATAGCAAGATGGATGTCAGTCTCTTCTACCAAGTAACAAGAGACAGGACAAGAGAAAAGAGCCTCAAGTTGCACCAGGGAGGTTTGTATATTGGGAAAAAAACATCTTCACCAAAAGGATTATCAAGCACGGGAAGTGGTTGAGTCACTCTCCCTGTAGGTATTTAAATGATGTGTTTATGTGACACTTAGGGATATGGTTTAGTGGTGGTCTTGGCAGCACTAGGTTAATGGTTGGGCTTGATGATCTTGAAGGTCTTTTCCAATCTAAGTGGTTCTATGATTCCATGATTCTATACTGGTGAAATACTGCAGATAGACAGGTTTTTTAATCACTGACTTATTCTGTAATTTTCTAAGACAATTGGACTATAAATGTTCAGATGCTTGCCAAAACATTTTGAACTTTGATAATAAAAGTGACAATTGAAGAATTAAAATTATCTGCTTCTTACTACACTTCCCAGAGAGTGTTGTATGGCCTTGGATGTGAGACCTACGTCAAAAGTAGTTGAATTTTTTGTTACTCAAAGTTTAACATTTGCTTCCTAATAACTTACTGGAAATTGTGGTGAAATGTATTTTCTATAATGTAAATAAAACTGTTTAAGTGCATAATTGAGGAAGCATTAAAGTATTGATATTTTGGAAACTTTCAATTTTATATTCAGTCTAGGAGAATGATGGAATGATGTTTCTATTAAGCTCAAAATCTATAATTCAAATATCAGTCAAGCATTTGGTCAGTTTCCTCAATATTTCTTCTTTGGGTTCCTCACTCAACTACTGTAGGCCTGAGCAAAAAAAATGCTTCACAATGCAACTGCATATCTGGAGGAACAAAAAAAAAAAGGAAATACAAATCTTCTTTATACAATATTAAAAGTGTTAAATATTACAATGCTGCTGTTCCAACAGACAGGCTCAAACCATCTCAGATACTATAATCTGAAAATAATTTGAGGATTCACAGATTTATTTTCCTTTTTTTTTTTTTCCCCAAAGAACTTATTCTCCTAAATCAAATACAGAGCTCTTGCAAAACCTAAGGAAAAAAACATTTAAGTTCTTGTGCAGAACAATATATCCAGTGTAAAAGCTTATGATGAATACCACTTATGAGGAAAATATCTTTTCACAAGAGGTCAAATTTTTTCACAAGAGCCTTGGCATAAGTACCTCCAGAATAAAGTATGATTAAAGGCTAAATAATAATAATCACGGTACTAAATAAGTCTTGACTTGAAATAGGCTTTTTTAATTTTGATTCAGGTGTTCCACTGATGATGAATGAAACAATTTGTTCATTAGTTCCTTTCCTTGGTGCTCCATTTTGTTTCTGTGATTGCTGCTCAGGATGAGCTGTATCGGTGATTGGCACATCAGGTGGTGATTATAATTTTCCTTTGCTATTCCAGTAAACTGTCATTTCAACCCACGAGTTTTCCTTTCTTCCCAATTCTCTCCTGCATCTCTCTGGGGAGGGAGAGGGTGAGAAAGAAACTGCGTATTCACTAGGGCTAAACCACAACACCATCGATAGCCACACTCCAGTCATGGGATTCATCCCACCAGCTTTCTGTAATGGCAACCAGGTCATAGCATTCTATCAGAACAGTGGCTTCCAACTCCTCCTATTTCTTGCCCAGGCTGCATGCATTGGTATACAGGCACTTTAGCTGGCCTTCTGGTCATGTCACCTTCTTAGAGGAACAGACCTTAATTCCTTTGAGGGACTTCATTGGTGTTTCCCTGTTGTGTCCTACTGCCTCAGGAGCCCCTGGCTCATCCCTGTAAGACTTCACATGTGCTGCAGTGTACTCAGGACATCTCAGAGCAACAGGCTGAGAGACCTCACTATTACCCTGTCCGTCTATTCTTGGCATGCCATCCCAGAGCTTGTCACAAGAAAGCCTGATATTATCTCACTCCTCCTTCGAGCCCAGTTTGTGAAGTGAAGAGAATGTACACATTAACAGGCCAAGGAATTCAGCTGTCATCTTAAGTGCTTGCCTAACTTTTAGGGCTTTTTTTTTTTTGCTTTTTTTTCCCCGTAAGTTAAAATTGTGGCTGGAATTTTCCATTAATTGAATTAAAAGTATGTTTGTGGTATGTATCACATGGCTGTCATGTACCATTATGTTTCTGGATGGCTTCTATTGAACTCAGTCACCATGAATTCTGTTGAAAAAAATAAGTTTGGCCTAATTGTTGACTGCACTTGTTATCAGTACATTAAAAAAATGGCTCTATTGTTACTTCTAAACATTTTCTGAACATTGAACAGAAGGGCAAATTTCACTTTATCTGAAGTAGTTGGCAGAAATGTCACTTGCAGTCTTGTGAAAACATAGTTTGAAATTTCATAATGAAAAGGTCACAACATGTTATCAGACACTTTGCAGAGGGAATCAAAACAAATTAAATCCTATTTAAAAATAAAGCTGAATTAAATAGTAATATTACCATATCCAAGAAAATGCAGACTCATGATACTCACATTAAGCAGCAACCTTAATTCAAAATTGATATACAGGCTGTTGTGGTTTTTTCCCTACAACCATAAAGAAACTAGAGAATAAGAAATAATGCCTGAATCTTAATATACTTTACCTGACACTGAGCAAACAGCAACCAAAAGCTATATTCTCAAAAACAATCCCCAAAACCTGACCTATACCCATTGATCTTAAAGATCCTAACTCATTAGATCAAACTCAGAGACTGACCTGTTTACAAGGAGTTGTGTGTTTACATATAATACTTCCACTTTTTTTCACCCAAAATAAAAGTAAAGTGTATGTCCTATTATTTTATCTGCCTCCTACCAGATTCAGAGGTAGAAGTTTTAAGATAAATATTTCTTACTATTGTAGGTTGACACCACTGTGAAGAGTGCAAAATGTCCACAAAGAAAACACATGCTAGTGGAGACTCTAATGAAAGTTCACTATGCCAATTGGGCATACTTCTTATTTATACACCATGACTAGTATATAACAGGCAGGCATATAACTGCTGTGTGACTATCGTATATACCAGTTTTATACACTTATTCTTTTTACAGTATTTTGGGAAAAAAAAATAGAAAAAAATCCCATCCCATGGACATTGATTATGTAGTACAGAAATCTAATATCGGAGTTCAAATCTACACTGGACAGCTGAAGTTTTTATTTAAATCAGCACTGTTACTGAGGTCAATAGAACAGCCCTATTAATAAATATACCAACGTGTAGCTGGTGAAGAGAAATTATTGATTTTTTTTTTCTTCCTTTGCACAAGTAATGTTTTTAAACTAAACTATGTATTGATAAGAAGAGTAGATTTATGGGCGAACACCAGACAAGTTTAAAGTACCATAAACACCTTCTGCCCTGACTACTACAATACAGTCCAATGTCTGCAGTCATAAGAATATATATCTTCACTCACTTTCCTCTTTTCTTTGCAAATTGTATTAAAGAAAATTTTTTTTAACTGCATTATAGCTTGCTACAACAATTGCTTCTCTAATACATATTCAAACACACATACATTCAGAATAAAACTAAAAATGTTTTCCAGAATTTGAAATCTGAGCAGATTTTTCCCTTTAGGTATAGAAAAGGTGTAGGTGTATCCTCTGATATCAGAGCAGAGCTAGTTTTGAATTTACTCCTGACACTCTCCCACTTCCTTCCTCTATATCAACATAAAATTCTTGATGTGTGCAGAGATCAAAAAACATTGGTTATATTTGTTTTAGGAAGAGGTCAGTAGCCTGAGGAGTGTTCCTGGGAAATACAGAAGAAAAAAAACTAACTTTGCAGATCCAGGTTGTCTGAAGAACAAATACTCTCTTCCTGAGTGATCACAGAGGGCTAGAATCAATTTGAAAACAGTTCAGACTGTTCATGTTTAGAGAACCCAGTGACACTTTTCTGCTGAAATGCCAGCCAGCAAATAATGAGTGAATGAAACAATCAACACCATAGCAAAAAATCCACATAGACAAACCAAAACTCATAATATCGGGATGCATTCGACATTTAGATTTTTTAAAAATCTGTAAAAAATTTATACTATATTCCTTTCTCAAAGTTTTACATTTCCATTGCCTGTATTCTGACTAATTTTATAACATTTTTTTTTCATGTTATTGCATAAACTCAGACTCTCAGCACCTATAGGAACTTAACACCAAATAACACATATTGCACTGTATGTCAGTAGAACATAATGATGAAACAATAAGTATCACTTGTTTCATTGAAATAACTCCTTGACTAGCTGGTTAACATACTCAGATTTATTGCTGATATAACACCATACAGTATAATAGAGATTCTGTGATTTTCCAGATGTTATTAGTATCTGTACATGGAGTCTTGTCAGTGCTTCTTTGAATCTTGCTTCTGTTTACAGCATAGACTATCTTTTAAAATTTACCTGAGTCATCTTTTCAGTTACAAATGGAAAGAAAACAATAATCACATCTTTACATATTGCAATGTTTTTAAATTATTCCTCTAGAGCTATGTAAGACCATACTTACCTGCAGAACATAACTCAGTTATAGAGACTGTAGGGTAACATTAGTGGGGCTGCACGTACACAGGAGGGGCGGTCCACAGTGATACACGCGTTAGTCTTGGATAGGTCCATGGGCACCGAGGGCAGATGTGTTGCTGTACGTGGTGGGCACGGATGGGTCCATGGGCACAGAGGGTGGATGTGTTTGTGTACGTGGTGGGCACGGATGGGTCCAAGGGTGCAGGGGGCGGGTGCGTTCGGGTGCGTAGCGGGTGTACGGGTATTTAACCCTGTGTTGCGCAGCATTAAATTGAAGGCTTAGCTTGACGGTATCCGTGTGATGCTCTGCGTTCCCCGGAGCGGGGCTCCGGTGCGTGTGGGGTAGGTTAGCTGGCGAAAAGAGCCGGCAGAGACTACAGAACTAATTTCTTCTAACTATAGAAATTTCATGGCCAGAAGTGGCCAAGTGTATTTAGTGGTTTAATTATTTTTTTAGTGAAGTATTTCAATTTAATTTTCTGAACTATTTTTTTGAACCACCATTAAGATTGGTTTTCTTCAGCTGTAAGTTTCAAATTTGGCCATTGTCATCTAAACTGGAAGAGATGTAAGACCTAACATTTTCTGAAGACTTTGTTATGGAGTTACATCTAGAGAATGTGTGAGTTTAGTGGACATTGTAAAGAGGCAGAAATTTATGGTCAACTGGTATTTTGTGTAGGCATCTTTCTTTCTTTCTTTATAGCCCTTACAGGTATTTTTCCTATGTTCCCTGTATTCAAAAGTGTAAACTGCTGTCGTAGTCTAGCCCCACTCAGGACCAACCTATGCAGTCTCTTGCTTACTCCCCCCACCCTCTGAGGGAATGTGAGAGAGATAATATGACAAAAAGGCTCGAGGTTTGAGACAAGGACAGAGAGAGATCATTGAAGTTACCATTACGGGCAAAACAGACTCGCCTTACGGAAAGCTATTTGTTTATTATTAAAACCAAGGCAGGATAATGAGAAAGACAACAAAGTAACTTCCCCCTACCTCTCCCTCTTCCCAGGCTTAACTTTATGTTCAATTTTGCGTACTTCCTTCCCCCTCTGAGTGGATCGGGGGGAACAGGGAATGGGGGTTATAGCCAGTTCATTATGCATCACATTCCACTGCTCTTTCCTCGTCAGGGGAAGAACTCTTCATATTCCTCCCCAGCTCCACAGTGGGGTCCCTCACTTCATGAAACTGCTCCAATGTGGGTCCTTTTCCCACAGCGCGCAGTCTCTCCAGAATGGCTGCCCCAGTGTGGGCCTCCACAGGCCACAGGCTCCTTCAGGGATACGCCTGCCCCAGAGTGGGGTCCTGCACAGGCTACAGGTGGATCTCTGCTCCTCCGTGGGCCTCCATGGGCTACAGGGGGACAACCTCCTTCACCATGGGCTGCATCACAGGCTGCATGGGAATCTCTGTCCGGAGCAATGTTACTCCTCTTCCTCCTTCTTCCCTGACCTTGGTGTCTGCAGCCATTCCTCTCACAATCACAATTCTTCACAATCAGGCAGACAACTCTCAGATTCTCTTCACATCTCCTCTCTTCACTTCTTGTGGCTAGGCTGGGCCGAGTTGGACCCAGTCGGCTGCCCAGCAGGAGGCTGAGGGCCGCAAGGCCCACAAGGCTCGTGCCTCCCCTTCTCTGCTCTCCCCTTCTGCTTCTTCACATCTTCTTCTTCTTTTTTGTTTTACCCATTCTTAAATATGTTATTGCAGAGGCATTATCAGGGACCAATTGGCTTGGCTCTGTCCAGTAGCGGTCCCCCCTAGATCCAGCCAAGTGCACTGGACTTCTTACAAAAGCTGCCACTGTAGTGTCCGCCCACCATCCCCCCCTCCCACTATCTAATTCCCTCACAAGAAAACAACTCTATTCCTAAAGGATGTTCTCATGAGAACTTGTTGCTGCACTATTAGATAAGGCAAGGTCACACAGGTGACGTAATCGCCAGTACCGAGTGGGAGCTGCCTGCAGGCCTCTCTGTTCTAGTGAGCTGGCTGTGCTCATCCTGCAGCCGAGGGATGTGACCGGCATAGTATGAGCGTGTGCTTACCGGCATGGTTAATCGCTATGTGGATCATTGACTCTTAAATGTGCAGTGGTCTCTAGGTCAGGATCACTACATTCCACCCCTTGATCCACATGCAGTTTACCTTTCCCATAGAGAAATTCTAAGTTACAGATTAT
This sequence comes from Tetrax tetrax, assembly GCA_009806455.1. Lineage (NCBI taxonomy): Eukaryota > Metazoa > Chordata > Aves > Otidiformes > Otididae > Tetrax > Tetrax tetrax. The sequence goes on from WHYT01017244.1 coordinate 284,162, forward strand.
ATTAATGACATACAGGCTCTTCAAGCCCTAAATGTAAGCCTCAACAGAGTAGACATGGCCCGTTCAAGATCACAGACTCCTTGAATATCGTAGCTTTTCCAGTGCTCCCAATCCACACTGACAGCGATCAAGATATTTTTCTGCTTGAGTAGAAGATGAATATAGCGATTTTAAATTATTGGATTTTCACAAGCCATAGTATGTAGTAATTACTGATTTTGCAAATTAAGCATGCAACCCTACTCAATAAATAGCGAAGGAAGCTTGTAAAATACATCTGCTCCGTAAAGGAAGCATTCGTAATAAATTACATTGTTATTTCCTTTGGAGCCCCTCATTCAACTATTCTCTTAAGTGGCGCTTGAATCCATTGTACAGGGGAAATGCTGTGGTTCGGTTTAAATACAGAGACAGATAAAGTTTTGCTGGAAATGAAAGTTAGACAGTATACAGTACAATGTAAGGTTCTTACATACTATGACAGTGCTGATGTGATTGAACAGACTCTGCTCCTGCTTGTCTTTCCATTCAGATCAGAACTTCTTCCACCTCCTGAAAGGCAGAACTCTGCTGCTGGCAAATGGTGAAGGTTCCCTGAGATTGCCTACAAGTACAAAGACATAATTTGGTCAACTTGCAAGTTACATTCTGCTAAAATGTTGTTTCTGCTTTCATTCAGCTAAGATGATCTTCATTTTCTACCCTGAAATGTGGTTTAATTTTCTTCTACTTTGCTACAACAAAGTAGTAAAAGTGAAAACTTGAAATGAAATGTCTGTCTTCTGATAGAGCAGATGGCCATATTGAAAAGGAATTTCAGTACAATAGAGTGTACTGATCTGTCCTGAAATTTATGAGAAAGTGAAAAAAAGGATACAAACTTTGTGCAAAATATAAGAAATATTTGCTTGATATACATATACCTCTCTGAAGTATTTTACATCCAAATCTGTTGTGCACACATGCTCACAAACACATATACATATAAACACAGATGTGTATTTATCATGTGGCTTCAAAATGTTTTCACACAATAATTGGAACCATTATTTTTTTAGATAATATTAGAAGGTCCAAAAAAAAACCTGTGTGTCCGTAATACAAGGGTTGAAGTGATGAATAGCTAATCTTGTAATAAAGAATATGTTACTTACCTTGATGATAAATAAAAGAGCATATAAGCTCCATTAGAAAATTTTGGAAAATTGCCCACAAGCAGAAAAGGAGGTAAAACAAGGTTGGACAGTCCAAAATAGAAGTAATGAACCCCCTGAGTTAATAGAAAAGTTAGTTTTGCATATCACTTAGGAAAACAAAGGCTTTACCTAATTTCATCAAGTAATAGCAACAGGACCCAAGGAACATCTCCAGAACCCCAGAATCCCCAACAGAAATACGTAAGACCTGAAAAAAATCTAATTTATTTATAGCTTTGTGTATCTGTAGTAGAACAGAATCAATTTAATGTATCCTGAAGTTACAGGTAATAAAGTTAGAACTTTGATGACATAGTATTATCAACATACTTGAGCTTTGAAAGTGTGATGTAGGCCATAATACTTATTTATCTTCGGTGTCAGGATTCTTGCCTTCTTCCTTTATGAATCGATTGGTAAATGGACCAAAAAATATGTTTTCAATTTGCTGGCCCAACCGAGCTAACAGCAGTCCTCATCCAGTGTGCTGAGGATTATCTGCTGAGGAAAACTGAACCCTGAGAAACCATCTGTTTTCAGAATATACTTGGTTAAGCTGCACTTATCAGTTATCCACTTAAAGATGTGGAACATTACATACAGTACTCACACATTCATTAGAACTCCTACTAGACAGAAAGGCAGTTTCATTATAAACAATGACCTGGATTTCAAAAGCAAATTTACACATTAAAATATGTCAAACTCTATGCAAAATTTGGCCAAAGTATCTTCTGAAGTAACAAATTTCAGATTTTTATTTTTGCTAAATTTTGGGCTTATAAGACTTCATAATTCTATAATATTTACAGCAAGAAGAATCCATTGATGATCTGAACGGAAGTACAAGATCTGAGAATTAAAGCTGTCAAGAATCAGTATAGGTGATACATGGTCATGCACATACACAACAAATTTTTGTGGGAAAATAAGTAATTAATAATAAATTAGCTGCACAGATTTTTGTAAGTATTTTTAAAAAACTGATGTGATAAGGACCAATGTTATTTACATAGTATGACTGAATACAGGACCACTTTGCACACAAAGCTTATTTTACATTGCCTTACTTTGATTAAAACGTAGAAAATAAAATTGTTGCTATAAAGACAGATTAGGCATCATCCACTTATTTTACAACTATGAAACAGAATTCCAATAAGAAACATGGTAAAATCCAAGACATTCACATAAAAGTAGAGTATGGATTACTCCTTCATATGAATACAGCTTCAAGGACAACATGGCACAATTATCCAGTACTTCTGTATTATGTAGTGCTTTAGCATTATTCAATATTGTCATTAAGCAAATAAATTATAACAAATTATACCTGTATTTGGAAGGTACTTTAAACTCTGCAGGTGAAATGGCCTCATGGCTTGATCTAAAGCCCAGTAAGGAGCCTTTTACTGACTCCAGTGTATTTTGGGTGAGACCACCTATGTAAAAATGAATACTAAAAAGCCACCATCATTTTTATGTGAATGAATCTTATTTTGGGAGATGTTACCAAATTTACCCTTGAAATTTAATTTATAAAGTTGTTTTAATCTCAATCCCTTCAAATTTTAATGTTTCAGATTTTAGATTCTGAATTAAATGCCCAATCTAACTGGCCACAGTAGATGAAAACAGGAAAGTTGGTATATGTCTATCTTAAAAGGATATTTGAAATATCAACTGAATTTGAATGTACCAAGCTGGTACTACTGAAAAAAAAAACCCACCACCTGAAAAAGCTACCTTTTTTTTTTTTTTACTCGAGCAAAATCAATTTCAAAAGGTAAAAGAACAGCATTTTGCAGTGTTGTGTATACACTGACAAGTTAACTTTTCTAAAGCACAGGATACATGGATATCAAATAAAATT
>WHYT01017244.1:288345-298385 GCA_009806455.1 Tetrax tetrax
TGAACGTTTCCAGGGATGGGGCATCCACCACCTCTCTGGGCAACCTGTTCCAGTGCTCTACAACTCCCATTGTAAAAAATTTTTTTCTAATATCTAATCTAAACCTACCTCCTTCTAATTTAAACCTATTACCCCTTGTCCTATCACAACAGGCCCTACTGAACAGCCTCTCCCCATCTTTCTTGTAGGCCCCCTTGAGGTACTGGAAGACTGCTATCAGGTCTCCCCGGAGCCTCCTCTTCTCCAGGCTGAACAGCTGATGTATATTATGTTCAGTATTTGCCTGTCATTATAGAGAGAAAAACTTTAGACTTTTTAATTTCCTTATGAGCTTGCTAGAAAGTTTTCAAACTAACAAGCCTTAGCAAGCCTAGGCAAGCCCAGGAATAGCTTTACAGGAGTTAACTGGCACAGAGAAGCAAATTACCTAGTTTAATTCAGAATTCAGTTCTAACTCATGATGTCTTCATTGCTCTGTGTTTGGGACAATTCATTAATCAAACTCAGCTTAAGTTGTTAAAATGAACTGCCTAAATAGGATTTAAACTGATTATAAATTTTAAAATAGAATCTCATTACCTGAGTGGATCTTGCCAGAATTTTTATATCTCTGTTTGAATTCCTAATGTACAATTAAAGAAAAAAATAATGAAAAGTATTAGAACACTATATACGCTGAGAATTATTTATTACTCCCTGAGTAGCCTCACTGATATAGTTAAAATGAGGATAATTTTCCACTAATAAAGAAAGAAAAATCAGAATCTCAGTATCACATTTGCAACATCTCTTTGTTCGTGAATATACAACACATATTGAGGTACTTTGAAGAAAAATCATATCACATTGGCAAAATGAAAAAAAAAAAACCACAAACAGCAAAGGAATTTCATCCATTATGCTATAAGACCTACTTTTTTTTTTTTGTTAATGCATTTGGAAACAATAATTGCACTAGTATATATATGATAAGGGTCTCTCAGAATTATACAACTATGTTTTTAACTACATGTACATAGCTGCCGACACACACACACACAGGCACCAAGAGGTGATGAGGAACGCGAATAACACCCTCTTCTCTAAAGCAGTGGATCTAATCAAATCCAGTTTACTAAGTGTAGGTTTTTAAGCTCTGATGGGCATGGATAATGTGGCAGAATCCTGAGCTAAAAAATAGTTTCAACTGAAGCTAAATTGGAAGATGTATCCCAGTGGTACAGATAGCTGCAAACAGCCACTCAGTCCACGGTACAAGGAGAGCAATCCATGGAGCAAATTCAACACAAAGCACTTTCTAAAACACTTGGATGTCAAGCCCTCAGTACCAGCCATTAGCTGTTTTGCTTTACAGGTGGACAGTGCTTGCCAATATAGACGTAATCATTCTTGTTCTGAAGTCAGTCAATATACTTCACACACACACAAATATATGGCTTCTTTTTGTGTCAGCAGTCACATTTTGCAGTGCATAGAGACCATCTGTATTGGTAATGTAGAACAATATTTTCTACATTATTAAATTGTAAGAAAAATCCCTGGTATATTTTTGTTTGTTTGTTTTTGCAAGCCAAAGAGCACTTCTCAAAGCCTTGTGACCAAGTTTCAGGATTTAGCTCACAAATTCCTGATAAATGTTTCAGGGGTGGCCAGGCCGGCTTAGAAGGTGAAGGCAGAGAAATAAGCACATTCAATGGCATGAACATGGGCAGTCTCATTCCAGGTGGCCTCAGTGCCAGTTACAGACAATTAGACAATTTTTTTTTTTCCTAATCAAAGTCCTCAAAACCCAGTGAGGAACTGTGACTGCACTTAACATGAAAATTTTATTAAAGACATATTTATTCCAGATGTATAACATACAAATAAATCATTGTAGTTTCTCCTAAATTTTCATGTTCATAAGGCTCTGCTCCTTCAGAACTGACAACTTCACAGGAAAAATCTATTTTTTTAAGCATGTGTGATGTGATAGCTGAAGTTTTTATTATATCTCTGGAGACAATTTGCTGGTAGATGCTCGTCATTTTGTTACAATCAAATTTAAAAAAAAAAAAAAGAGAGAGCAATGACTACAACCTCCTCCCCAAAATGTCTTCTCATTTTTTTCTCTGAAATCAACTACTTCAAAAGGGCATGTAGTCCTTCACATGGATTTGAAAGAAACATAACATTTAAGCACAAACATTTAAGCAAAACTGTTTTAAGGACGGGTGTGACAGTGGCATAATTAAGGAGACACAGGTTATCCTGCACCTGCACAATAATATTTGCAAATAATATTACGCATTTACATTTAAAAATGTAACAAACAAACAAAAAACCCCACACCTCTAAGGTTATTTAAGGACCAAATGCTGGAGAATCAGTATTCTATCTCACATTTTAAAGGCAGTAACATTATACAGTTAAATAGTGCACTCCACGAACCAGTTTAAAATAGAGTTCTTCCTTGTGGAAAACCTTTAAATGTTTTATTGCTGTTGAATACTCTACTAAAAATATAGCCCATCTTGGGAAACCTGACTGTGATGATAAATTTAACATAAGCTCCTAAAAAGAAAACACACTGTAATGTCAATATCTGACACAGTTAACCAGTCCCACACCATAAGAACAACACCATATTTATACATTAAATTAAAGCCATCTTGACTTGGAACTTATTAAATTAAAATAGTCCTCTTCCATTCCAATATATTAATACCCAAATCACTTATGGTTCATATATTAAAAGGATGAAGGGAGTTACTTATTGGTTAACACTTCTGCTTATTTCTATTTTGCCTTTTTATTTCTCTTTGCGTTTTTTTCCCCTCTGCTCCATCAGTTCAAGTATAGAAAAGTTCAGTAAAAATCTATATGTGAACTGGTGTTCACATTTCAGTTTTGCAGAGAAGGACTTAGTATAGATAGATATATTCTCCTGTCTTTGGCAAATAATAGAGACAAGATATCAAACTGTACAGACCATGTATATTCCAAATATACTTGGCCTATGTATACAAAACAGGAAGATTTCTTCAAGATCTCATTTTGTGTCCTAACACCGCTTTTAATTCCAATCTAAAATCTCTACTACAAAATTTAACCTTATAGAATCATAGATAATTGTGATCGTGATTTTAGAAATGTATTTCCAACTAATGATTAGGAGTCAATATAGAAATATTAATTCTAAGGAATATATTACCAGAAAATAACACGGGAGCAATAGTACTTCAAAGATCTCCAAATAAAAAGGAAAAGCTTTGAAAGTCAGAAAATGTTGTATTTTGTTTTTACTTCTCTTTAAATAACAACAACAACAACAACAATAATAATAATATTTATTTTTTCAAGGCCTCTTGTGTTTCAGCCATTCTTAATTTGCTCTGAGATACAAAGATGAAGTGATTTGATTATGAAACAAGCATTTTAACTCTATAATAGTACTGATTTTCTATTTCAAGTAAACCTTTCATTTCCAACACATTCTTGCTTTTCCTCATTAATTTACATAACACAGAAGCATAATGTTACACTGGCAAGTAATAATATATTTGAGCATAATTATTTTCAGGAGAACTACAATAAAACATGAATGACACAATGATGAAATCAAGTAAAGCTAAGAAGTAATGACTGGAAAGAAAAAGAAATCAAAGTCTCAAGTACACAGTATTAAATAACTTTCTTATAGTAGATAATGAGAACTGTCATTGACCTTATTCAAGTCACTTCTCACATTTAAGGTACTTTCTCATTTAGCAAATTGGGTCAATTCACAAGATTTAATATTGACTAAGTTGTCTGTTCTTATTGGCGAATGAAAGATCTCTTCATTGCTAAAGCTGACATTAGAGCTGCTCGTATTCCTCAAATTTCAGGTTTAGGATCCTTCAGTTACCATTTTCAATGACATTTATTAGGCTGAATTGTGGTATCTGTTTAGAACATTAATTTCATTTGAAAATGCATCTGTTCTTTACTGCTATTCTTAAACTACTAAAATATTGAAGTAAATATATAGTATAAGACACGAAAACTGGTGGTATGGCCTTCATTGTATCAAATTTTTTTTTTCCCTACTGTGACAGAATTCTTCTAAGTGAGGAAAAAAAAAAAAAACCAACAATAAAATAGGTTAGCATTGAAGCAACAACGTTTACTGACTTTAATTTTGGGAAGGTGAATTAAAAACCTGCTGGAAAAGTGAAAATTTTTATCCCTTTTCTACATTTTCCAGTCACCCACTGCAATCATTGGTCAAATAGGGACGAATGTATTTGGAGACAAGGGCAAATGCATAGATGTCCACTCTGTCCATAGTCCCAGAGTCTTGCAGTTTTTAACATTTGCAGAATAGTGTCCAAGATGAATAAATTTACTAATTGAGTAATACAGCATTGTGTGTATTTTTTTTTTGTTCGAAAAACAAAGATTGTGCAAAAGATGGAATAAGCAATACTTTAACTGCAATTCAGTATTTTCCAGAAAGTATCACTGATTAATTTTTCTGTGCTTTAACAAAAGTGATAACTGTTGCGAGTCATGAATAGAAATACTATAGCGAGGACTGGCAAATTAGACAAATTTGATGCCTGACCATAAAGGCAAATGTTAAGCACATTTTGACACAAAATTCAGTGCATGAGTTGTTCACCTACTGGCTACTTTTAGCATCTAACTTAAAAGCAATTCTGAGCTCCAAAAGTCAAAAGCTAATGTTTCTCATTTGGTCAATAGGAAAAAAAACCAAAACAAAACAAAAACAAAAACAAAACCAACAAAACCATGTGTCCAGAGAGTGCACCTAATAGTAAAGACAGGTGCTTAAATTTAGACTGTAGAGTCTCCCTGCATTTTTACAGAATTTTATTACTGAGTTTAAATTAGTTTTTTGAACCTAGTCTGCTGCATAGCTACAAGAGCAAACTCTGCTATCATTCTAACCAACCATAGGTAATTTGAAGTAGAGACCTAAAAGAATTTATTCTTAAGGGAGAGGGGTTCTTTCAGAAACCTTTGGCTTAACTCTTCTATTGCCTACTCTTGATAACCTGTTCCACAACTGCTTTAATGTTATTTGTTCTAATACTTCAAAACATATATCCGTGGTGTTACAATTACATGGTAATACTGTCCACCTTCATCTGTAGTTATAAGAAATGCAAGACAAGATACATATTCTGTTTATCTTTTAAACTATCTCTTTTACTTTCAGAGGTATTTTGCTATTTCAACACAGGTGATATGGATATTTTCTGTTACACAGAACACAATCTTATTTCTTTAAGAATAATTGAGGAAGGAAATATACCAGATAACAAAATGTCTGAAGGAATTAGGTTTTTACTTTAGGAATCTGGTATGTTGGGCAGTACTATGTTGTAAAATATTAAATCTGAAATTCCATTGGGATAAGATTATAATATTATACACTCACAAAGGGAAAAATCTGAATTATCTTCAATTAACAAAAAATATTCTGGAAGATTTTAACATTTAAACTAAAATTTACTTTATAGATTATTATGAAAATGAAGAAAAAAAGAAAGTTAGTATGCTGAGTATTTTACGTTCTGCTTTTATTTTTGTTCCTGACGTTGAAGGAAAAAAAGAATTTTGATTAAACTGTGTTGTTATTATATTACTTTTTTAAAAATATGATGAAAACTTTAATTAAACTGAAGTCATTACTGATTCACTGCTATTTATAATTTCTATAGGTGTGAATATTTAACATAAATAAGTTGAAATACTCATTTTATTGTCAATACAGAGATAACTAACGTAAAGTTAGTGTATTACTGTTCTGCAAGTCAGATGACAATTTTCTGTAAGCAGTTCATCCAGCTGGTGGATAAACAATAGCTGATATATCCTTAAACTGCAGCTGCAGGGTGAAGTGCCTCACTGTGCTGCTCAGCTTCCTGGTAGCCTGTCCGAGTTACATTTCAGTATTCACCATCCCACCATGTAACTTGATGGGTCATTCTTGATTCAAGTCACAGGTGCAGAGTCTAGTATAGGAAACGGTGCCTCTTTTTATTGTTCCAGAAGAATGGGAGATGAGGAATGGGGAGGGCACCTGCCTCAGATTACATATGTATCCAAGACAAAGTTGTTCTAAAATACTTCCCCTTCAATAAGATTATTGTGTACAGTATTCAACAAATGAAGGTCCACTTTCATGTTGAAACAGGACAGATGTTTTGTTGTGACCTGGAGGTTGGTTTTCTGCTTTCCTTATAGTCCAGTGAATATTAGATTAGGTGACACTAATTTGGTCAGGTAGGAATAGTTTAAGTTTGTTTTGGCTTTAGTTTACCTTTGTGCTACTTCATGGTTATACTTGCCTGTTTTAAGTAATAGATCACAAAAATTCCAGTTATTCAGTGCAGAGCTAACTATCGATTCTGACCCTTGAATATAAGTGTTGTGTAGGAGAGTACAGATGCATGTTGGTCACAGAGGACCCAGACTGTAGACCATGAATCAGCAAGATCAATTACCTCTTGTTAAAGGAAGGCAATCTTGTGAGTCCAGCAAAAATGATTTTAAAGATAATGGAGCAGAAAACTTAGTATAATGTGGAACTTGTAATCAGTGAAAAAAGCACATCTAAGCAGAGCGTTAGAAAATATATTAAAATAATACAAGCAACCCTAAGCTCAAGGAGAAAGAAACTCCCACCTTTAATCTCATATACCTGTCATATACCTCTTGTCAAAGAGCCCAAGAAACCAATGACCAGGGGTAAGCTGTCAGCCAGCCCATGCACTGCTTGAGGACTCTTCCCACAGAACTTGCTACCCATATGAGCACTGAAAGTGTGAGCTTAGCACCAGAGTGAAGCGTAGATACTAGAGAATTTGGGTGTGACAATTTTAATGGTATTTTAATGAGACTTTTCAGTATGAATTAGATAAGTTGGAGTATGAGGGTTAGTAACTTTGTAATTAAATAGATAATACTAACAGCCTAGTATTTCTGTAGTAACATATCCTTAGCTCTTTGCTTAGAATGTGTTCACATTTTGACAATTAAAAGATTTTGAATATAACATGTTTCACCCACACAAACTAATTAGGTATTTAAAAAATCCTGGATATGACTGTGCAAGCTCATAAAAGTCAAAGCAGTGTTGAGTCTCTCTATCTGTGTCTGCTTGGGACCACTTTACCTAGGTCTCTTAAAGATAAACTTGTTCTAAAACCAACTTTTCCTAAGCAAAGTGAACACAAAAAAATCACTGCAACAGCTTTATGGACAGAGATTGACATTTGTCCCTGTTTTCTTACTGGCTCTGTCAGTAAAGACTTGTTACCCGTAGTATATGTCTCTTCAAAGACATACAGATAACTTTGAATTAGGTCACTAGCTTACCTCCTAAGACCTACCTCATGTTCTCTGCTTGGCTTATCAGAATGCCAATGTCTCAGATAAAGAAAAACTGATCATATGAAGGATCTTATAGCCAAGGTGTGGTTTTGGCTACATAAAACAACTACATTTGAATGTGATTGCTACTGCAACAAATATTACCATTCCAAATAAAATATGCAAAGTATTTTCAGTGAATTTCATGTTTTAATGTGTCAAAACTTAATATCTTGGGGGTTTTTTTTGTTGTTGTTGTTGTTGAAATGCTTTTTTTTCTCTGTGTTTGTGTGTGTGTAGAGTTTAAGCCTTGTTCTTTTAAGAAAAACATCTTTTTAGCTGGCATTGATTTGTTCTTTTTGGATCACCTAGCACAGTTGATAAGAATAGTTTTAAAATAAGATATCAGAGAATAAGACTGGGAGATATTTACATAATGATTGATGGCAAAATAACTGCCAAAATAATTATTTAATAATAGAAAATAAGGATGGAAAGAGCATGTGCTGGTCTTCAAATCCATCCTGGCACAGGTGGTATTGAATTATCCTTAGGGCAAATAAAAATAATAACTGGGAGATAAATAAATAAAAACTCCGAATAGAAAATTAAATACCAAAAAACTCCAGTAAAATTACTCAAGTTTTGAAATAAAGTGTCTGAAGTTCAACCCTATCACTTTTTTTCCATTTCCTAATTTCATATAATCATATAATCATGGAATAGTTTGGGTTGGAAGGGACATTTAAAAGTTATCTAGTTCAACCCCCCTGCAAGAAGGTTGCTCAGATCCCCAACCAACCTGACCTTGAATGTTTCCAGGATGGAGCATTTACGACCTCTCTGGGCAACCTGTTCCAGTGTTCCACCACCCTCATTGTAAACAATTTTTTCCTTATGCCCAGACCAAATCTGCTTCCTTATATTAACAAACATTACCCCTTATCCTATTACAACAGGCCCTGGTAAAGAGTTTCTTATAAACCCCCTTTAGGTACTGGGAGGCCGCTATAAGGTCTCCCCAGAGCCTTCTCTTCTCCAGGCTGAAGAGCCCCAACTCTCTCAGCCTGTCCTCATAGGAGAGATGCTCCAGCCCTCTAATCATCTTCATGGCCTTCCTCTGGCTACTTAATGGCCTTCCTCTTGTTCCACTTAATAATTGGGAGCTACACTTAATAATTAATTAATTACAATATTAATGAATGTGTAAAACTTCTGGGTACTAGAGCGGTTACAACTAGAACAAGTCTATTTTCATAACCATTAAGTAAACATGAGAAAGATATTAAATCAGAGAATCAGTTAAATATTTTTAATTGTAATGAAATGAGGCAAAGATATTACTGCAGTAATGGCATGTGATTGTTATCATAGACTACCATAACTGAAGGCAGACAGGGCACAATTAAGATCATGTTGAATGGTTGTAAGTTCATTTACATGAACAGGAGCACTTCCAGTACCTAATGGTACTGTACCTGAGCAGGAATACTAAAAAAAAAAAAAAAAAAAAAAAAAAAACGTAACCTCTGGAAATGGCCATATAGTTAACAAGCTTGTATAGTCAAATGATAAATCAAGTGACTTATTTGGAAGTCTGATGTCTGTAGAAGAATTTAGAATTATTTTTTTTTTCCCCCAGAAAATAAAAAGTATATTGGAACTGCCTTTTGTTCAAGTCATTATCGTCCAGGCAAAATAATATAGAAATAATTTTATCTAATAACTGATACTAAAAAATGTTTTTGCAAGGTGCCAAAAAACCTGTACTTCATTGAAGATGACAGAAATGGAAAGTTCAGAAGAGTTCTAAGACAGGAACAAAAATCTTTTTCAGAAGATAATACTGAATACAAGAGGAAGAAGAACAAAACAGAAAAAAAAAGATAAACAGATTTATTAATTTTGAATAGTACAAATAAGCATTATTGATTTTTTTTCTCTTTGTCGTAGTTCAGCCCCGATCCGGACCAGACTACGCAGTCTCTCTCTCACTCCCCCCACCCTCTGAAAAAATAGGGAGAGATAATTTAAGAAAAGAGAGATAATTTAAGAAAAACGACTCGAGGTTTGAGATAAGGACAGGGAGAAATCCTTACCGTCACGGGCAAAAACAGACTCGACTTGGGGAAAACTATTCATTTATTACTACAACTAGCAGGATAATGAGACAGAGAAACAAGATAAACCTCCTCCACCCCTCCCTCTTCCCAAACTTAACATTCTCTACCTTCCCTCCCACCCCCCGAGCGGCACAGGGGGGAAGAGGGAATGGGGGTCGCGGTCAGTCCATTATGCGTTGTTTTACGCCGCTGCTTCACAGTTGGGGGAAGAACTCCTCACATCCCTCCCCTGCTCCAGTGTGGGGTCCCACCCGTAAGCCACAGTCCTTCATTAAACTGCTCCGGCGTAGGTTATCTCTTCCACAGAGTGCAGTCTCTCCAGAACGGCTTTCCCAGCGGGCCCTCCACGGGCCACAGCCGCATTCAGGCATCCACGTCCCCCGGTGTGGGGTCTTTCACGGGCTCCAAGCTCCAGGTAGATCTCTGCTCCTCCGTGGACCTCCATGGGCTGCAGGGGGACAACCTGCCCCACCATGGTCGTCACCACAGGCTGCAGGGGAATCTTGGCCAGGAGCCACATTACTCCTCCCCCTCCTTCTTCACTGACCTTGG
>WHYT01017245.1:0-52274 GCA_009806455.1 Tetrax tetrax
AACTACAGGCCAGTCAGCCTCACCTCTGTGCCTGGCAAGGTCATGGAGCAGATTCTCCTGGAAACCATGCTAAGGCACATGGAGAGCAAGGAGGTGGTTGGTGACAGCCAACATGGCTTCACCAAGGGCAGATCGTGCCTGACCAATTTGGTGGCCTTCTATGACGGGGTGACAGCATCGGTGGACAAGGGACGAGCAACGGATATCATCTACCTGGACTTGTGCAAGGCGTTTGACACTGTCCTGCACGACATCCTTCTCTCTAAACTAGAGAGGCATGGGTTTGATGGATGGACCACTCGGTGGATAAGGAGTTGGCTGGATGGCTGCACCCAGAGAGTGGTGGTCAATGACTCGATGTCCAAGTGGAGAATGGTGAAGAGTGGCGATCCTCAGGGGTCCATGTTGGGCCTGGTCCTGTTCAACACCTTTGTCAGTGACATGGACAGTGGGATAGAGTGCACCCTCAGCAAGTTCGCCAATGACACCAAGCTGTGTGGTGCCATTGACACGCTGGAAGGGAGGGATGCCATCCAGAGGGACCTTGACAGGCTGGAGAGGTGGGCCCCTGCGAACGTCATGAAGTTCAACCAGGCCAAGAGCAAGGTCCTGCACCTGGGTCATGGCAATCCCAGGCACAAATACAGGCTGGGCGGAGGATGGATGCAGAGCAGCCCTGAGGAGAAGGACTTGGGAGTGCTGGTAGACGAGAAGATCAACATGAGCCAGCAATGCATCCTTGAGGCCCAGAAAGCCAACCGCATCCTGGGCTGCATCAAGAGGAGCCTGGCCAGCAGGTCAAGGGAAGTGATTCTCCCCCTCTACTCTGCCCTGGTGAGACCCCACCTGGAGTACTGTGTCCAGTTCTGGAGCCCCCAACATCAGAAGGATATGGACCAGTTGGAGAGGGTCCAGAGGAGGGCCAGGAAGATGATCAGAGGGCTGGAGCACCTCTCCTGTGAGGACAGGCTGTTCAGCCTGGAGAAGAGGAGGCTCTGGGGAGACCTTATAGTGGCCTTCCAGTACCTAAAGGGGTCTGCAGGAAAGATGGGGAGAGGCTGTTCAGCAGGGCCTGTTGCAACAGGATGAGAGGTAATGGTTTTAAAATAGAGGGAGGTAGATTTAGATTGGATATTAGGAAAAATTTTTTTACAATGCGAGTTGTAGAACACTGGAACAGGTTGCCCAGAGAGGTGGTGGATGCCCCATCCCTGGAAACATTCCAGGCCAGGTTGGACGGGGCTCTGAACAACCTGATCTAGTTGGGGATGTCACTGCTTCTTGCAGGGGAGTTGGACTGGATGGGATTTGAAGGTCCCTTCCAACTCTAACCATTCTATGATTCTATGAATTATTTAAAGCTGTTCAGTATAATCCTTAAGTCAGAAGACTTTGGTCGAGCTGATCAGAATACGTTGAGTTTTCATGCAGTTTTACCTGGCAACCCCACCTGTATGGAGTTGTACTGTGCAAAATCATAGTCTATGATGGCATCTCCTTTTGGCCACTGCCCTCTTTCAAGCCGATCTATTATGTGTGCCCCAGGGATACTTCACTAACTTGCATCTATCTACGTGAGTCAAATTATTGAATGCCATTTACCAGTGCATAAATGAACAGATACAAATGAAGAAAATACAAAGAATCTCAAAACATATTTTTTCTAACTGAATTTTATGTTTATTTTCTTCCAGCATGTAGTAGGATTGGAAAAGGATTCTCAAAAATACAGTGAAAATAGTTGACCAAGTAATACACTGTGGCATCCACTGTTAAATCTATCCTAGATGCTGGAGAGAGATGACCACGCTTTTCTCATGCTTTTCTTAGAGTGTAAAATGTGTGTCTACGTAAACCTGGATTATTAGTAAGGTTCTGCTATAGAGAAATCTGTCTTATGGATGATGTGTAGGGAAAGAAATATATTTAATCTCTCATTTTTTTTTTTTTTTTTTCATGGTATGTAAGAAGTGTATATAGGAAGAGTTTTAAAAGAAACGGTTTCAGTTAGGGATTTATTTGAGTGATAAATTCAAAATCCATGTCTTAGCTATCCTTTTTGTAGAAAACTACTCTGCTGACTGTAAAATTCATAGAACTGTCATATCAGGAGCACAAGTGGAGCCTGATTAGTTGGCAAGAAGAATTATATTTACTACTCCATTGAAAACTATTTTTTTTTTGTTTATGGTTATTTGATGTGAGTGCCTTAAAAACACTTAGGGGTAAAGATGGTCTTTGTTAAGATTAATCGCTCTCTGCCCTTTGAATTACATGTTGACATGCTCAGATACTGCGTCTCTGAAACCTCCAATGAGCCCTCCAGGAGAAACCAGAAAAGCAACATCTGGAGTTTCTCACATTTTTATTTAACTTGAGGATGAGAGAGTGGAACGTTGAGAGAAAAGAAGCAGCACTTTTTATCAAATGGCTTAAGGGTCTGTAGCACATATCATTTAGGAGGAAATAATGTATAGGTCCAAGGACTCTTCTAAGTACCCTCTTCAGGACTGAAATAAAGAGATGTTTTGGAGTGGTCACTTCAGACAGAAAGTAGTTTGAAAAACACAAGGTGCTTGTACAAGATTTACTGTAAAACAAAGTATGTTTTATCATCACTGAATGTCACTCCAAAGAATAAGGAGAATAGCGTGGAGAATAAGGTAAAGTGGTTTTCCTTGCTGTTATTCTGAATATTCAGGTAGTGAAACAGCCACAACTCAGAGAATTATTCAGGGTGTTTTCAAAGGTAGTTTTCAAAAGCCATTTTTCTATTAAAACTGTCTGTTTAGTAATGCAGTCATGATTTCAAAGTACAGCAATGCAATATTCTGGCTTAAATCAAACACAGATTACGTACTCTACGTATTCTCAAGACCTAACACTAAAGCTGGTTGCAGGACTTTTTTTAGAACTTCAGCGCAATAAGGAAAGAAAGAGCAGTAATGATGCTAAAAAGAAAACAGCAAGTGAATGCTTCAGGAGTAGTTTTCTTTATGTCTTCTGGTGAAAACTAGAATTCTTTCCAACAGTCAGCTTTCATTTCAGCTGCAAATTTTTAGTCTGGATGTAGAAAACATACAATGATATTCTTTGATTTATATTATGAGGAGAGACGCCTGTCATGATCCTAACAGTCAATATAGATAAATCCATGAATCCTCCTCGCAAATAAAAGGCAACCATTTTTTTCTTACACTCCACTCATATATAGACAAATTAATAATAATTTCTATAAAACCTTTGTGTATAGTCCATCACAATGGTCTGATACAATGAATTCTTAAGAGTGGGAATTATCCTGATACAATCACCATAACCTCCTTCTCAAATGGGAACATCTAATCTTTCTACCCTGCCCTTCTTAGATTTGTAACTATACTGTAGATAAATGATTTTAAAAAAATAAAACATTTTTGCGTATATATATATATATATATATATATAGCTTCTGGAAGTGAGAAAATATCCTACAAAAAATAACGGGCGCAATTTATTTAAAAGGAAGCTTAACCCTGGGAAGAATAAAGAGCAGATTGTGTGATGAAATTGCCATACATACCTAAAATGTAGATGATAGCTAGCCTCTCGGTTCAAGAAGTGAGATAGCTACTTTCCAGAAGCAGCTGCTTTCCTGCCAGTAGCAAATTTCTAGTTCACTCTTTGAGCAACCATTTTTAGGTAACGTCATGATCTGCCTCCAAGGTCCAGCCTTTGGGATGTGGGCAGCAAGGAGGCCAGTCTGACTTAGTGCGTAGGTGTTAATGTGATAGACTGCCTGAGCTGTTTCCTTGGTCAAGTGAGAAACTTCTATAAAGGCAAATTAAAACTCAAACAGGGAGACAGCAAGGCAGACAGATAGTATTTTTAAATTATCTGGGAAAATGTAATGCCTACAAGCTTGCAGCCTGATCTGGGGGTCTTTTGAAACCTGTGTGGAAACATGTTGGCTCAAACCAGTAGGTTTGGATCAGACCCTAATTAGAGAGCGCATTGCGAGTCTTCTGACTTGATAACATGTCATGGGGAGGTCCACGAGCTATTCTTACGCTCAAGCACTTTTCAGCAGGCAGGAGACCGGAGGTGGTGCCAATTCAAAGGGGGGGCGATGCTGCGCGTCGACGCTCTCGGAGCAGGAAAGTACCAACATCACAACACTGTGACAGCTCTGAGCAATCGTACTCCAAAATTCCAGATTTTGAGTGCCAGTGAGTCAAAGTCCTAGTGTTAAAATAACAGGTTGCCGTAATGCCTGCGGCTTAATAGCTGAGATTGTTCTTTTACAGGGTGGAAGAAAAGGGACCTTCCAGACAAAGAGTGAGCGGGACTCAGCCCTAATTACAACACATTTGTGTGGACTGTGAAATCAGCCCTCCCTCAAACCCCGCCACAGGTTTGCTAGGAAATGAACAGTGAATAAGCTGACCCTGAAGTGGATCTTTTTATTACCCAGGCTGAAGGTTTTTCTCATTTATTTTTTAAACCTCAAACATGTTCTTCCCTCTCAGAGACATTTGCTCTTTCATTAGCATATAAAAAGTATCCTGTGATATTTAAAACAAACATCCATTTGGAGCTTTTACATCATATTATTGCTACTCCAGCAAATATTTTTTTTTTTAAATTAAATTCTGTTTCATCACTGGCACGGTTCTGCAATGCTTCTTACCTAGTTGTTATAATGCCACGAGAGGGAATTGACATTTTAAAAAGAAGCTGTAAAAAGTTAAGTTTTATACACCTCACGCAATTATGTGGCCAGAGTTGAAAATCACAGTTCTGTCATATTGCTCATTTTGGTGTGAAAAAAGGAAGGTTGAGGTATCTTTAGAGGAGAATCCTCTCTCCAGCCTGCACAAACTGAGAGCACGTGAAAAGTTACAATCCCTTTAAACTGCAAGTGCACTTATCTTTGATGTGAGATGGGGGAGAGAGTGTATATAGGACTTGCTCACCAGGAAGGTACGGTGAATTTCTAAGGAGAAATTCAAGTCTTACAGACTCAAGGTGCTGATGGGAATGCTCTTTCTTTAAAGCAGGCTGTGACAGCAAACTTTACGGATCTATTCAGAGAGAAACATGCTGCTCCACCAGAAGAACTTAAAAAGAAGGACAAGCAAAATTCAGCTTTTATTAATGATAAAAAAGTCTCAAAGATCATTATATATTGAACTGGATGTCATTTGAATACTTCCCTGGCCAGACGCAGTGAGGTGGAAATAAATGTTTCTAACAGTAGTTTAAAGTTTTAGTATAGAAAGGTTTTGAAAAGCAGCCTCAAAGAGGGTAGTAAAGGGATTTTTTAAGGGAAGTGTACGGTGAAAAGAAGAACCACAGCTCAGGGATGAGTGTGGGATATTGAACTGAAATGACCCCTCAACTCAGGTAAGAAGTTAAGTGGGGCTACTTGAAGAATATGCTTGAATTGGTAAAAAGCATGAGAAAACCCTTGACTACGAGGTATCTGCGCTTTCAGAGGAGATTAATTAAATTCCTCAAAGACTGTGTGGCTCACGCAAAGTGATTACATGTGTGTGTCATTTACTTTGCAAAAATATCACAAGTGTTGATGATTGCCTGACATTCATCAGTCTGTTTAACTAATCAATGGAGGAGCAACTGATGGAAAAGCTAATGTCACATGTAGTGGGAATACGAAATCTTTTGTTTCTTCATTTGTTTGAGATAGGGGATTTCGCTGAAGATGAGCTTTGGCGAGCTATACCTCTGTCCTTGTGCATGTCTGAGAAGTGCCAGAAGCTTGATTCTGACTTTTTTTTGAGGGAATGGCTCCATTTTGGGGACTGGAAAAAGTGCAAACATCTCCGTACCAGAATGACCTATGTGCATTAGAACTGAGTAAGCACTTATTGTTCAGAAGAAAACATGTAGCTGTCAAAACACCAACATTTGTACAATCTTAGGGGATTTCTGTGAAAATCCATAGTTCTGCTGCTATGGGCTTGATATGTTTCTGTTACTGAACTGCAACTATATCTTGCCGATGCCATTGCAATTATAGTTTTTACTAACAGAGAAAATGTATCTTGCATAAAACAATGAGCTAGTGTCATGATAAGGTGGCCAGCATATAAGAAAACCAGTTAGGAAACTCTAAACTGGTGTTTACTGAAGACTGTAGGACTAGAAATGCTTTTCACTTAGAATATATTATGAAATGAAATGACAAAGTGGAGTATCATCATGAACTTAGTGCAGGAATGCCTAATACATGTCGTGTAACCCAGGGGCCATCACTGTAAATGCAGAGGAGGATGCTCACTTCCAAGTGTTGGGCTGAGTGGACCTGTCCTGTGTCAGCTTCTGGTTTTGTGCTTCTTCTCCTTGGGATGCATATAGAGAGTGGTTCTAGATAGACACTGCTAATGCCACTGTCTATTATTAATATCAAAGATAATTAAACTAATATTTAATACTGAACTGCTACTATTATTCAGTATAATTTATATTCTCTGTATGTCTATTTACACATACCCAAGCCAGCTTTGGAGGGGTTTTCCTTCTAAATTAGCTGGTAGAGAGCTTTGCATTACCTGACGCTACCCTCAGCGTGTCTCAGCATGTCACTTTCTAACTAACCCAGTACGAGCAGAGCTCGGGCTTTGGTGAATCACTCTAAGTTGTGCCACACAGCTCTTAATCTTTACTGTCTTTCCTTCAAGCAAACTCAATGTGTTTCCTCACTATGCAGCTTCCAGTTGCCAGTGTACATGGCAAGTGCTTTTTGTTATACAGCTGGCCGTTGCCAGGCTATACTTATCCCAAATATTATCTTCATGAAAACTAGAGAAAAATATTTCTCTGTGGATGTAATATTCTATCACCCTTCTTGAGCACCTCAAGTTTCTTCAGCAATTAGTTCAGAGAGATTTTAAACTACATTCCCATATGATTTCTTCTTACACGATTTATGTATTTTTTTTCCTTATATTTGTAGAGGTTGGTGGCGATTTGCAGGTACGAGTGAGCATGTTGTACTTCCAGAAGGCACGCTGGGAAGCTAATGAGGGCAACCACCTCCAATTTTCTGGTCACCTCCAGCAAATTTACATGTGAGAGTAATAAGAAGCAATGACAACTTGGTCATAGGGCCACTTGTGCAGAGGCAATTTCAGAAGGAAGTAAAATGTAGATTTTACATGGTATAGAGAGATGAGGAGAAAATAGCTCATTAGAGATGTAAATCTAAAACCAGACCAGACAGAAAAAAACATTTAGTTGAGCTGTCAGAACCCCAGGAAATGAAGTTCGGCTTTTGGGTCATGGCTAAGACTGAATGGGTAAAATAAATGGCTTTTTGTAATAGTCTTAGGGCAAATATGGCTTCTGTGATGAAGAAGACAGTCTGACGGAAAGGTCTTCCATTTCGGAGCTGAGCTTTTCTTCCTTTTATGTCCACTTAGAGCATGAAAGTGTTCAGAAATCTGATCTTGAGCCATGGTCTAATATTCCCAGAGATCTGGAGCTTAACTCTGGTAACTTGGATTTTAGGTAAGCTTGAGATCTTTATAAATGAAAGAAAAGCTGAGAGTTCTTAAGTTGTTCATGTGCATGCAACCCTTTTCTCTACAAATATTTATAGCTCTATTAGTACTACTATATCCACAACATTGCTGATTAATTGTGGAAATTTTTCTGGCCAATATATATTTTGTAAAGATCCACTTTAAGCCCATCAAACTATTATTATAACTGCAGAGATGTTTTAAATATTTCCCTGATTTTAATTGGGCTCATTTTTCAAAATAGTTTTAATTAGCCTCATTCCTCAAAGCAAAGCAAGCTTTGCTGATGCTTTCAGTCCTGTGGTAAAGAATAAATCTGGTAAGCTAAGGAAAAAAAAAATCTGCAAGCTAAAATGCACACATTAACACACTTTTTGAAAATTGTATTTCTTGCACTTACTTATTGATGATTGATTTTAACCCAGATATAGAAAGAGACTCAGAAATGGCATTTTGAAAAACTCTTGGCAGTTCTGACTTTGTAGAGTCATACCTTCACATGCTGGCTATAGCCTGTGGTCCCAGTCAAGTGAGAAATAGTTCTGGCCTACCTAGCACAGCTTTTGGTCCCTACCATTAGGTCCCTGTTTGTGTCCAGGCCATAAACCTGCTGTTTAGTCTGCCTTTGGACTGCAGTGGTTGCTGATGGGTCTGAATTTTTGGGTTGCTCAAGTGGGCTTTGGGCCCTCTTACCACTCATACAGCCTTCGCTGCTCATCGTGATCCCTCCCTCCATCCTGATGGCGTTTCTGGATTATGATCTCTTGGTGTGATTTGAAAAGGCCCTTAAAAAAGCTGATGTCTAGAAAACTATGGTAGACATTTAGTTTAGAAGCATTCTTGTTTATAGCTTACGCATACTCAGTTATTATTTCTCTGCTTTATTAGTCTGAATATTTGTCAAAAAAAAAAGCTTCTTAAGAGACCCAGTCCAGCTGCTCAATCCTTATCTAAAACTTGTCAACAGCTGCAGCACTTTCTAGTCTTTGAAACAGAGTGAACGTTAACTGGCTTTTGACTCCTTTGTGTATGTACAACTATACATATTTGTGCTGTAAATATCTATGCAAAGTACATAAATGCTGATGGGTAGACCTAGGATTAGAATAGTCCTTGCCTTTTTCTTCATGCTAGGCTCTTAAGTAGACCAGCATTAATAGCCTTATATAAATAGGCAAAGCAGGGACTGTTTGCTTGATTTAGGATGAGAAAAACAGGATGTGAAAAAGTGGTTAATAATTTTCATAGCAAAGTTTAAAATACATAATTAAAATAATTCTGTGTACTGTTAAAAAATTAACAGTAGAAGTTAAACCAGCATGTATAAATCTTTTTAGAATCATAGAATCATAAAATGGTTAGAGTTGGAAGGGGCCTTCAAAGGTCATCCAGTCCAACTCCCCTGCAAGAAGCAGGGACATCTCCAACCAGATGAGGTTGCTCAGAGCCCCGGCCAACCTGGCCTTGAGCGTTTCCAGGAATGAGGCTTCCAGCACCTCTCTGGGCAATCTGTTCCAGTGTTCTACAACTCGCATTGTAAAAATTTTTTTCCTAATATCCAATCTAGATCTATCTTCCTCTATTTTAAAACCATTACCCCTTGTCCTAGCACAACAGGGGCTACTGAACAGCCTCTCCCCAGCTTTCCTGTAGGCCCCCTTGAGATATTGGAAGACCACTCTCAGGTCTCCCCAGAGCCTCCTCTTCTCCAGGCTGAACAGCCCCAACTCTCTCAGCCTGTCCTCATAGGAGAGGTGCTCCAGCCCTCTGATCATCTTCCTGGCCCTCCTCTGGACCTTCTCCAACTGGTCCATGTCCTTCTTATGTTGGGGGCTCCAGAACTGGACACAGTACTGCAGGTGGGGTCTCACCAGGGCAGAGTAGAGGGGGAGAATCACCTCCCTTGACCTGCTGGCCAGGCTGCTCTTGATGCAGCCCAGGATGCGGTTGGCCTTCTGGGCTGCAAGAGCACATTACTGGCTCACGTTGAGCTTCTCGTCCACCAACGCTCCCAAGTCCTTCTCCTCAGGGCTGCTCTCAATCCATTCTCTGCCCAGCCTGGATTTGTGCCTGGGATTGCCCCGACCCAGGTGCAGGACCTTGCAGTTGGTCTGGCTGAACTTCATGAGGTTGGCAAGAACAAGATTGTTTCCAAGAACAAGATTGGTGACCCTGTTTCCTTTCCAGTAAAAGCTGTTCTGGTGGACAACCAGAGGGAATTGTATTGACAACCGAGGGAAGTTTCTGGTTTAGTTGGGAGGCTAGGTCTTTTTGAAAACATAAACTGATGGAAAATCGCTGCTGAGTATTTTCTGGACAAGTTAACATGAATTACCCATTGTGATATCATAATCTTTAATAAATAATAACATGTTTTTTTTTTAAAGTGCTTTGTAGTAAAAGCAATTGTCCCAGTCACAGAAAGTGTTCACTCTCCTCTGCGTATTGTCTCTTCATGGCAATAATTCTCTGCTCTCTTGTGGTGTCATCTGTTGTGTGCATGAGTGCTTCTTGTGAAAGCATGCCCCACATGATCTGGAAATCTTCCCTTGTTTTCTCTCTCCTGTTCTCTCTCTCTGATGTGTATGTATGTACGCACACTTATAGATGTCTACAATACATATGCCAAATCCAAATAAAAATACACTAATGGAATTCTTGGCTCCTGAGACAACTGAGACTTAAATGAAGCTTAAGTATAAAGTAGTTTTGAAAAACTGCCATTGAAATTTACCCTCCAAGGCACAATTATTTCTCATCACCCTTGCCACAGTGGTGATGATGATGAAGATACACAATCTAGAAGAGGAAATGGTGAGAAGGCATGAGTGCATTGACATATTATTTTAATGAAAGAAATGCATGCTAAAGGAGATAGAAATAGTAATGGAATAATTGATATAACTGATATAAATAAGGTTGATAAAGCTTTTGGCTTCTGTGAAAACAAAGATGGCCCAAGTCTGTGGAAAGCATATGCCTTACATTTAATATGTTGGATGTGGACAATTGATGCTTTCCAAATACAGACTGCCAAGTGCACAAAGAGTAAAGTTTAGTCAAAGTTCATCCTAAGGTCATACACTTGGCACAACCATCAATCTGGACAACCTCTCAGTAACCCCCACATACTTCCAGACAAGATCTGGGATCCTTTGTGTCCTGATTAGAGCATGCAACAGTTAATTTGTTTTGAATAGGAAATTAAACAGTCATGTAAAGTGTTATATGAGGGTCATAAAATGGTTCTTGAGGTGCATTGATGAGGACTGTTTGGGATCCATACTCCACATCTTGTTACAGCAAAGAGAAAGAGGATCAGGATGACAGGAGAAAATAATTCAGACTCTCTGTGATGAAAAATCATGACAGAAAAAGTCTTGACCGAGTGCTAAAATAGCAGTTCTTTATTTTTTAGAGACACTGTCTCTCCATCTCTGTCAGAAGGCGACGCAGAACTTGTGTGCCTCTTGCACTACAGAAAGCATGTTGCCTGCTGGGGACTGGCAGGAGGGCTACAGGATTAGAATTCTGGCAGAAAACAGTTTAAGAAAGAAAGAAAGGAAAAGAAGGAAAGAAGGAAAGAAAGAAAGAAGGAAAGAATGAAAGAATGAAAGAAAGAAAGAAAGAAAGAAAGAAAGAAAGAAAGAAGGAAAAGTTGTAAAAAAGTAGTACAAAATGTCCTCTGCACTTACACTGGAAACAAGGTGGTAGCCCTGGTGATAAAGAGACATAACTTGAGTTTTCGTTGATGTTTTTGAAGCTGTGGGTTCCAAAACCGTTGACATTAAGGCTTTGGAGAACAGTTGACTGAGGGTGAGAAGGATGGGAGAGGCAGGTCGTCAGTGGAGAACACGGGCAGTCTGATGGCATGAGTAACATTGGACTTGAACCCAGGTGAGGCAGAGGAGAGGACCTTCATTGTAGATTCTAAAATACAGAAAAATATTGCTGGAGAGGACAGCCTCTTATGAGCAGAGTTAACATTTTTCTGCTTCTGTTCGTGAGCCCAGTTTCATCTGTCACCATCAAGACTAATAAAGCTTGAATAATAATTTTCCAGCTCTTTCCTTTCTTGGTCAGTGAAGTTATTGAGCTGATTCCAGACAATTGCTTCCTGAGGAGGAGGCCTACTAATACATCTCTTATCATTCAAAAAACAAACATGAAGAGATTGAATGGTTAAATCCAATTTTAGAAGGAAAAGAACAGATTCAAATCCAGGCTACTTCATTTCAGCAAGATGAGATTTACAACTGTTGAAATATTAACCTTGAAAATCATGATTTATGAATGATAACGGAAACACTGACAAGACCCCTTGGTGTACTCACTAGTGTTACAAAGTCTTGATATATGCAAACATGGTGAGATAAAAGAAAACTAATAAAGGAAAAATAAAGCACTATTGTGGAAGAAAAACAGTGTTAATCTGTTTTAATATCAAATAACACCAAAGGCCTGATTCCCATGCCTTGGGAATGGACAGTGGAATAGAAGAAGAGGTAAGATGAAACAAAAATAAGTCAAATGCTGATAATAGATAATGAGCAAGCCTCTGGAGATGTGCTGAAGTGATTCAGGGAAGCACCCAAAAATTTACAAGTTTCTTCGTTAAACCTCTCTCATCTAGATGTTTGGTTTTCTTGGGAGATTTCACTGCAGTTAGATTCCTGTGAAAATAAGTTTTTCTGTTTTCAGTACTCTGCTTCTCGTAGATGATGGAAACATGAAGCAGAGCAGCAAAAGCAGAAACAAAACCATTTAAGTGATTTTAAAAATAATAAACATAGTTTGCCTTTTTATATTAAGCAATTACCATTTTTTAAAATTGTACTGAAATCAGTTCTTGCAGCATTATGAAAGTAAGGTGAAATTTTTTTGCTCTTCATCTGTGTGATGTTTTAGTATTATCTATACAGTCCGTTCTAAAATTTTTTGGGTAAAACACAGCAATTTTTCAAGATTACCAGTAACAATGCATGAAATGTTTCTGGGGATGAACAACATAATGTGACCTGAAGAGGACATTGTTACGACAAGTGGAGGTATAGTCAGGCTGGAAAAAAAACTCTGATACTTCTGACTTCTGTGAGATATGGATTTCTAGCAGCTTACTGTAGGCCTGACACAGACGCAACTTTTGGTGTGATTTAAATTGTAGTGTAATTAAGGAAAATTTCTGCAGAACTCTGCATATTAAATAGCTGCTGTGCAGGAGCCCAGACTGAAAGGGATCTCACATGGCCTCCTCCTGATTTACAGGATGCCGGTTAGTGATGGGACAGGTGGAAAGTTCATAAGCATATTATGCATTAATAAACAACAAGCTGGTTTATCATGAAAATAAAAACATCTGTGCATGCTAGTTTGTAGGTCTCATGCTGTTCCTTAACCAGTGCACTGCTGCATGCTACATCACAAATGAAGGAATTGTTGGCAATTTGATCATCAAGCACAGCATTACCCAGAAGGTGACTTGCAGTGAACGTGTGTGCTGGGTGGTCCTTAGCTATGATAACAATTTTTCTGCTTTAAAGCTCCTCATCATCCAACTGAGGAGTGCTAGTTTCCCCATATGACTGAAGGGATGAATAAATATCAAGTTGTCAGACAAAACAAGTTGCAGATCAGCCACATACATACTGAAGAAATCTTCTTCAAAACTTAGTGAGTACTTATAAAAAATTCCCAGGTTTATGAAAATCTAGATAATTCTTGGGTTTGTGAAAGTCTACATTGGTTTCTAAGTGGTTCCAAAACACAGAAGATAGAACTGGAATTTCTGTAGACAAAAATTGCAAATTGCTTCATGTTCTGACAGACTCTTCAGAGCCTATTTGCGCTGGGATCAGAGTCTTGTAGTGGAGAGGAAGGAGGCAGGACCAGGATGGGAAATGAAGAGCATCTCGGCTCTGCCATTTCAAGCAGTGAATAAGTACGAAAGAGGAAAAGCCTGTGGCATGCATTGGGCAGGCACAACTGGGAAGCAAGGAGAGGATTACGATTGGACTCTATGATCTTAAGAGCCTTTTCCAACCTAAATGATTCTATGATTCTGTGATCAAGACACGGCCAGAAATTAAACAGGCAGAGAAGCTGACCATAGGTGGTCAGACAAGAGGGTTTTCGGTTGATATTAGCATCTTGGCTAAAAAGATGGTAGCTCAAAACAGTGTTCTCAGTCACTGGGGCCGTGACTTTTATTCTGTTGAAAGAGCTCAGCGGGTTAAAAAGAAAAACCACACAAAAGTTAGCATGACATTCTGTTAAACTATTGATATTAATGTGAACTATGTAACCCAAAGAAACGGTTCTCATGCATTAAATAAATATTACAGCATTTTATTGCTTACTGCTAACTTGCTCTGCGGTGATATATAAATAGTCTGAGTCTGTAAGAAGAAACAAAAGCATCTGCAGGGTATTCCCAAGGTTATAATTTCACCGAGGATTTCTCTGATGTCATAAACTGAAAGAGCTGAGTTGAGCTGTTTAGTCATAGGAACCCCAAGATGAAAATTATAGCCTTGTAATGCACAGCAGGCAAGACTTTATACATTAACAGCCTTAAGTGGGCCATCTGTGACGATTATACCTTCTCTAAAGACTCAGGGTTCCAGTGAAATGGTTTTCATACCTATAAAATCAGTGGGTTTTTTTCCCCATTTGTTTTTGCCATTTTCTCTTTGAAGGAGATGTCACTTTTTACTCAACCAACAAGGAGGTGTGCGTGTTATCCACTTTAAATTTGATCATAAAAGAGGAGGAAGAAAGTTTGAATTACCATAGCTTTCAGTCTGGCTTGGGTAAAATTTCAAAGTGCTGTCACTCTGGTCACGTTATCCTCTGCTGGCATCAGTGCTGTAAGACATATCAGAAAACAATCGTACAATTCTAACAAAGATAAACCAGTGCTGAGCTTACACTGAGCGTACAGAAAAGTCATCAAGCAGTCACAGTACTGTTCATATAATATTTACCTTTTGGATCTTCAATCTAGAATGGCAAACTTTGGCTAATGTAAATCTTGCAGTTGACAAAAAACCATGATAGCAAAAACTTAATATGTGACCAAGAGCAGCCTCCTGCATGGATCAAAGCTTTTTTTTTTTTTTTAAATTTTAAGAGATCTATGTTAGTTTGTACAGGTCATCCTGAAGACTGACATCTTTAGCAAATAACTTGAGAAATGTAGTTTTAGAGAATACAATCAATGTCTTTGTTCTCCCTTTCCTTGGCAGAAGGATAAGTGATCACGTACATCTGCATTTACCTCTGTGTATCAGAAAATTAAACAGTATTTCTATTTCTGAGTGAATGAACTAGTGAATACACCTTCTTCAGTTGCGTTACTTAAATTATATGCACAAAAAATCTTGACAGACCTACCAGGTAGCACATTGGCATATGCTGTGTTTTATATGCAAAGTTGATGTGTAAGTTAATAATTTATTTACTGTATGTTCTATGTACTGCCTTTGTGGGCGAGACAATGCCTGTACACCTCTGGGGCAAAAAAAATGAGAGTTAGAAATTGTCCAGCACACAGCAGAGTGCTATGCTAGCATCAAACACCTATGCCATCTGCTGTGTTCTGCTCCTGAAGAGGAGAATTCATGATGACCAGCCATGGTCTCAAGGCACCATTTTGTAACAGAACTTCTAACTTTCCAATTGGATTAAGAGTGGAATACATTCATGTCTGCAATTACTTGTTTGTGTATGTACATATAATCATTTTTTAAAAAACAATATATATATACAACATATAAACAAAACCAACATGTTTTATGTATGAACATACATATAAACATGGTTATATATGCAAGTCTTTGAATTCAGAAGAATCCTGAATTGATCTTACTCGTCATCAATTGTCTCAAGTTCTCTGTGTTTATTCTCTCATTTTCTTTAGGCATGCTATGGCATGTGATCTAATAGGTCTCTAAGATGGAAGATACTAGATAGGGGAACTGCATGGGGGAAAAAAATTTTTAAAGACAGTTAGATAACCAAATCACTTAAGAGAAACACCATCACACATTGCTCAACATTTTCCTGATGCACTGTCTCTTACTGTTTCCAATTGAAACGTAATTGTATTTTCCACAGTGGAAATAGGATTTTGTTTTTGAACTTTCCTGGTTACAACAATATAGGCAGTTCAGAAAAACATATTAATTTGCAGAAACTTATAGACAGGATGGGCAAGGCCAATACTGGCCACAAGACACTAACTCATTTGCCAGTCATTTCAAACAATGGATGAGTGGTTTCCATCAGCGCTTGCAGTATGTAATTTAGTGAATATTTCAGACGATCCTTTGGCATCTTAATTTCTGCAGCAGTTCTCCCATGTCAAAGGCAACTGACTACTAGCCCAGTTATTTATATTTCCAGAGTGAATTAACAAAAGCAGCTTTCATGGTTTTCTTCGGTGTTTCATACCACGGATATGCCTGGTTGGAAAAGTAGGTTTATATTGAATTGCCATTGAAAATAACTGCAGGATGATTTATGGAAAAGGATTTCACATAATGACTGCATTTGGTACAGCTGAAAACTGCTTCATTGGTTTTGTAATTTTATGATGTTCCCAAGGCCTGGGGATGAACTTACTGGATTTAGTCCCTCTTGTCATGATATCAAATTTGTTACATGAAGAATGTCCTAAAATGTATTCCCCATGTTGTTCCGTTTTTCTCTAAGAAACAGTGTGTTACAGAAAACAAACATGCAGGGAAGTTCAGAGCAGAGACTTATTATGTGTAATCTGTTACTTTTATGTGAAAAATGTGTTTTCTTTTTAAAAACCTCTGATAAAATCCAAGGCTGGATCCTGTGAAGTGCCGAGCATTTGGTGACACTGCCGACTACAATCACGTCGGTTAGCTTCAGCCAGCACTGATGGCACCTGGAAATTTCCATCTAGTCTACAGCACTTTTCAGGATTTGTCCTCATGTAAACATGTTCCTAAACACCAACAGTTCAGGGGAAAGAATACAAGATGATAAACCAAACATCTCACAGCTCTGCTGGAAGGATCTCAGAGGAGAAGTGGTTATCAGCCTAGACAAAACCACGAGTCACAACTTTATCTTGAGGCAAGACATGCTTATTTTAATTGGCAGAAAAGAAATAGCTAAGCCCAACATTGACTAATGACGGGAATGAATGCCTGGGAAAGGGCAACAGAAGATCTTTTGACAAGTGACAAACATTGGGGATTAGGTGGAGAAATCAGCACCTGAAAAATACCCAGAAGCTGGAGTGAATGACCTGCTCTGTACTTGTCTCTGAGCATTCTTTTCTATAAGCCCATAAAAAAGCAGAAAAAGCTTCTTTCTCTGGGTTACCTTGCACCTGCCCTCACGGCCTGTCACTTCTGGTTACTAATGCATGGAACCAGCCCTTACATAGTCAAAGGAAAGAACAGTGAAATAGCAAAAGTGATTGCATAAACGCTCAACGCCGTCTTTGGAATCTGTAGGAAATGAAAACAGCTGCCCATTGTCGGGAATGAAAGACTATTGTTCTGGAAGAGCAAGAGCCATTAAGCTAATTACACATTTGCATTGATTTGGTGAAAACTGAGTGAAGTTAAATTAATACAAGCCAGATGTAAACCAATTTAAATGTGTTCACATAGGGATTTTCACCAGTTTAATTGATTTAAAACCAATTTTGTGCACAAACAAGGCCATATATCCTTTTTCTTCTCCTTTACAGACTGAAAATTGGGTAATCATTTCAACTTGGATTTTGATAACTCTACATTAAAAACATAGCTGTATTGCTATGTAAGCATGAGTCTCCTAATAATTAATATACTGTCTATCCTTCCAAAAAGGGAGAGATTCAAATTTTCTTTATAACCAAATCCCACATGCAATGAGTTGCATCCAGATGTGGGTCTGAGCCACTTTGGCTGGCAGGATCAGAGTCACAGCATTGTGGCTACAGGAGTGTGAAATTTTTTCCTTAGTCCCCACTTGTATGTTGCAGTATAAGTAGGTAATATCATGCAAGCTCCAGAATAACGCTCAGGAAAATGTTTGTACAGAGCCCCGTCACGGGCAGAATGGGTTACTTCGTCACAGGAAGAAGACAACATCCCTCTGTGCCTCTTCTCCTGTTCTTCTTCCATGTCACTTCATCCTCCTTCCTCAAAAACTCCCTCTGTCATATGAGCATCGCAGTTATTTACTGTCATGCTTGTTTCATGTTGCTTGTCAGGAAGAAAATAAGAGAAATACCCTTAAGATTCTTATAATATACAGAAATGAAGAATGTTATTTTAAAATTAATATTACTACAGTGGCAGAAGTGTAAAATGATGGTATGTTTCTCTGTGATTGAAGTTCTGCAATGGCATTGGTCATGTTAGCTCTTTCCCTGGGTAGATACTACTATACTGTCCCTCTAGGTTCTTTATTGTCTACATTTTATAATACTCAAGCCCATTTCTTCAAGTTTCCAATCTGGCAGGGGCCATAAGGTGTGACTAGGATACGTATCTCCTGCACTCTGCACTGTAGCAGATTTGGCATCTGTATGTACAAGTTGGGTTGGGAGACCATTCCTCTGCAGTAGCTGATAGCATCACCATCTATATGGACATGTTTCTTTATTTTCCGTCAATGTTTATGGGATCTCAAAATGTCAAGAAGTCTTCAGGCATTTCTGAAGGAAAGAGTTTGTGTATGTCTTAAATTCTTTCACTATCTCCAACCCTACATCTCATCCCTCACTGACTTTCTGCCAGTGGCAGTTTTGGCAAGGGAAGAAGGTATGATCTACAGTTTGTACTTGTGCTCCTTAAAATCAGTGGGTTGGAGAAGTTGCAGGTGGAGAGGCGCAATCCACAGAACTCATAACATATGTCCTATAAGTTTCCTTCGCTGCTGAAAAGTGAGGAGTGAGGATGCTAATGCCAAAGTGACGTATTCGTGAGGACCTCACCACTGCTACATAGCACAGAAATTATGGAAGCATAGAAATTTTGAGATGTAAACAGAGTGCCTTTACACACACAGGCAAAGGGTTGTGCAAGTACATAAGAAATGGAAGGAACATAGATCTGTATGAAAAAATGGAATAAGGCTGCAGATTTACTCTACAGTAACATGGACATATACGTGCAGAAGAAATAGAGTGTCTGCAGGAACCCATACTTGTCTCTGGAGAAAAAGGATTGACTTGTTATATTAAATCAGTTTAGACAAGCTGGGACTAAGGTTTCCTATATCTAAGGGATGTTCAGTGTGTCTCCTGTAGAGCAAAGATGCATCTATAACACACTAAAACTATTCAAATTTATCTTTATTCTTCATAGTTTGTTTAAAATCAATAACTCTTTATTTGTTTGTCATAATGAAATAGATATAATTTACAGTATTTAATTATACCTTATGTTATATTTTACTTAATTATTAACATTAAAAATGACTTAGTATAGCATTATTCATATTTCAATGATGCAGAAAATTCATTAATACAATTAAAAATTAAGCACTTGATGCATTTACTTGGTCAAAAACCTAGACATTAAAAATCAGGGGTTTTTTTTAATTAAAAAGTTATCAGCTGTGATTCGATGGGTCATTTTCTGCCCCATTGCAAATGTTTTCATGATGAAATATTTCTTGTCCAGTACAACAAGATGTGCTATTTTCTCCTCTTCAGCATGGTGGTGCTCAGCTGAAGTCACTGTCATGCTCCCACAGCGGTAACCCAACTTGTAAATCTAAATCGTCAGTTCCCATAGTTCCATTTTGTTGGCTCTTTTTCATTGCAAATAGCTGCAGGAGTTCTTCACTTGAAAAAGATGAATTCCTGTCGATGAATCATACTGTCTCATTTAGTTTCAGGGCTTTCTAGAAGTCTTCAGGATGCATGTATTCATGGATCCTGACACTGGCATCAAAACAGTTGAGACTTCTGAAGCTTTGACGCAGGCTGCTCTCCTCCAAGGTACTCATTAGCCACAAAAATAAATTTTAAAAAATCTGAAGAGAAAAACCTCTGTGTCAGAATTTTGCTAGTTCTCTGACCAATAGAGATCCCTCCAGCTGGAAAAGTCTTGATTTTAGGTATTAATAAAAGGTTGAAAACCTCGTATGACTTTGAAAATTTATTCCTGTAAAGCAAGGAGTAACAAAAAGGAAAATATTTTTTTATAATCTAAGAGTGGGTGTTAGAGACAACATGCATATTGCACTCTGGTCTCCTGTCTGGTTTCTGAAGTTTCAATGTCACAGACACCCTACTTCACATTTCTAAAAGAATACAATAAAATGGAGTCAGGAGAAATTTCTTGGCAATCAAATCAACCTGCAATTCAAGTTATGCAGGAGATGGGTCAAACTCCTTTCCCTGTTCTGAAAAAATCACGGCACTTCCTATCATACTGTGGGTGTGTGGGATTTAATGGGTGTGTAGCGAGACCTTTTCCTCGTCTCTGTGTTGAATTTGCCTATTACACTGAAAACTCGCTGGGCCAGAGACTGCCTGCTACCGTGTGTTTGTACAGTGTTTAATAGAACAAGGACTGGATTCTCTGCTGCTGAAAAGGCAGCAACACAATACACATCATTGATAATGATAATTTCATGCTGTGATAGAAATTATCCCTCCCCACAGCTTCTCTACTTGAAAAAAATGATACTGAAAGCAAGTAGGAAAATGAAATACTTAAAATTTGGCCTCCTGGTTTGTTTACTCATTAGTCATTTAAAAATATTATCTGTGTTTATCTCAACTTCGATTAGCTGTGTCAAGCTCAGAGAAAATTTCATAATCATAAATGTGTGTTTCTTTTTTTTACTTATGTACCTCTACTTTTGTGCTGTTGTCATTATTTCATAGCACTGTGGGCACTGCCTCAGAGAGTTCAGAGCCAAAAAGATAAATAACACTGGGAAGGAGAGAGAAAGATGCAATCAGAATACGTTCAAAATGACTGTGTAGCATCTTTCCCTTGGGGCATATAAAAGCATCTAATCCACTTTTAGAGGTGGTAAAAATTTCAGAAGTGTGTTTTATACCTGTATCATAATTTCAACAGCAAACACAGAATTGGAATTGCACGTTAATGTTTATTCGGCTGTAAAGTTGTAAGGAGCCTTATCAATGATGATTCTCAACTAATTATGCTGTATCATCTTTCCCCAGCCCACATTCATGTAAACTTTCAAACAGGCTCCTGGTGGCACACAACTGCATTAACATATGTTCGTACTTAAGTCTGTTCATGGTGTCTGAAGCCTATACAGAGTTGCATAGACTTGCAAACACACAGCAATTTTGTGATACTTAAACGAACTTGTTTTAACCCATTTTATTCCCAGACACTCAACCTAAATTAGTAACCCGTTTAGATATCTCTGGTTGTCTGTTTCTCTGATGTAATGACTAGACCGAGGCAATAACAATACTTCTTTATGCTATTCAACGTGCGTATTAGGATTCGGGGGGAGCTAAATTCAAAACACAGTCTCAGGGCTGAAAGCAGAGATAATGCATCACTCTATAGCAACTTTCTCCCACCATTCCCAGAGCGTTCATTGCACAAGCAATACCATTTTTCACCAGGAAACAAGGTTGTTTCTTAAATCTAACGCACGATAACGCTTCTGAGGCGTGCCTTTAAAGCATCTGTGGCTTTTCTTGTTACACCCAGCATGGGTAAATACGTTTGAAAGATAAACAGTTAAGTTCAAGTTTAAAACACAGCAAAAACAAAACAAAACAAACAAAACCCCTGCCCCATCTGTCAAATTGTGTGTATGACATCATCAGATATTCTGCACTTGTTTGCAGCCATTCAGACCAACCTGCCCCACAGTCTTAAGCTTTGTGCTCCGGCTCTCTTTACAGGGTCAGCGGGCTGGAAAATTACCACATGCTGTCACAGTTAGCTCAGCCAGGTCTTGTTATCATTGTTTCCAAGGAATCCATTCATTCCATTATTTTACATATCGGGCAGACGTCCTGCCACTGAGGCTTGGGCTGCACTAACTTGAAGGGCCAAACGTTAATGGGTCTCTATTGTCGGCAGAATAGCAGCGCAATACGTGGGAAAAAATACCCAGACAGCTCACTGACACTGGTGTAGGACCTCTAGACTTAGGGGGTAGCCTGTGAAGAGCTTTTATGTAAACAAGACTTCAATAAACAAAGCATATCTGCTCTGTCAATATTCATAACCTGTAAATTTTTCCATCTCTTCTCCCCACTCCCGCATAATTCTTCATTATACAAAGAGGCAAGAAAGTGGTACGGATCGTCAATGCCTTTTGCAGAGTGGATCCGTGGGATGTGCGCAGGAAACCATACAACCAACCCTGATTTATAAGGGATATTGTTGAGCTCCCAGGTGGAACAAAGCAGTTTTATTTCCAGCTTGCTCTGCTATCTGTGTGGCTGATAACGGAGCATGTTATTGTGGAAATTTAAAGCTCGTGATTTGTGTGTGCTGTAGCTGATGTGTCAAAATGAAGGTGGAGCACGCCTCTCTGTCTTTCCTGGGTGTGGAATTTCAAGTCAGTGGATTGCACTGATGACAAATTGTATTTTCCTCTCAGGAAAATGAAAAGCCAAGCAATACATAGTAAATGTTGAGCATTCGGGGAAAAAAAATCAGGATAAAAGAAAGTGTATTCAAATTATGTTGTTGCCTCCCTGATGATGGTGGTTTCAGCTTTTTTCTTTAGGCCAAACACTATTCTCAATTGTTTCCCATGCACATCCTTGACTTTGGTGAATTCACAGAGAACTCTACTCTAATTTCTTACTTTAGGATTGCTTCACTTCTTTCACCCAGCTTTACCCCACCATGAGCACGAGGAGCGTCAGGCTGATGGGAATGGAAATCGGCAGGGTGCCTTCAAACAGAAGGTGTCCCTGTCATCGCCAGCGGTGACGTTTCAGGGGCTCTGTTCTTGTTAGAAAGAGATGTTCAGATTCCTTAATTTGAGCAGAGTCCCTTGAATAAGATTAGAAACGTCTCGCGCAAACGAGTTGCAAAGTCCTTCATTCCAAGAGGGAGCCACTTTAAAAACTGCTTAAAAATTAATCCAAAGAGAGAGAGAATCTCCAGATGCCTGGGGCTCGGTTGTCAGATCTGAATACACTCTCCTGCCTCCAGTACCAGCCTGGCACTCAGGGAAAGGGGTTGGACTTGGCGTCTGCTGCTTGTGGCCTTTATTTCAACTACTGAGTATTTCCCTCCCATTATTTTCCTTGCCAGTCGACAACAAAGGTCTTGATAACATGACCTGGCCGCTCTCACAGTGACAGCATGTGGTAATTAGCTGAGTACACTGGCATTTTGAAAAACCTAAACAAAAGCCTCAGCTTTTTAAACTTGCCTGTAATTAGCACAGCTGTTATTTCAGTTAATTTGTTGTACTGATACTGTAAAGCTCTCCAAAGAGGCCCACAAAAGTCAGCGGCACAATATATATCTTGTTTTCTGCAAACATTTTGAGAATATTAGGTCAAGGTACTGAACGCGTGAGAAAAATTCGTACGCTTTCTCTAAAGACCATCTGAAATATATTCCGGGTAGTAATAAGACTTGTTAAAATACTTGCACTACCCACAAGCCAGGTTAGACACTTCATGTCTTTATGAAATATATTCTATTTCAAATAAGATTATTTCTGTGTCTGGCAGCTAATTTTAAATAGTTCCCCTTCTTCAGATGACATTAAGAGCCAATTGAGATAAATTTATTTTTCCATAAAAGTAATGTGTGTCAAGACTTCCTAGATTTCCTAAGCCAAGCCCTCCAAGCAATCATCATAATCATTTTGTAAACCGTAGATAATATCATTGTGGAATAAAAAACATTTTTTCAGGGTATGAAATATTACATTAAGATAAACACTAGAACTTAGTGTTACCAGTTTGAATATAATCTTCTTAAAAAATATTCCAGGGTTTTAATATAATCACGAAAAGAGAGAGAGAAGGAGAGAGTGAGAGAATGAGAGAATACAGGGATAAATAACACCTTAAAGAAATAAATTATTGTAAGCATTCTGAAATGTGATGTTTTGTCCTTAGTTTTTCCAAGATTTGTGTTTGTGTGCATGCATGCTTTTGCTGAGGTAATTAGGGGAGATAGGCTCTGGAAGAAATGAAACTGGAATGAATTAATAGGAATGAGCCCTGCTTTAATATGGTCTTTTAAAACCGCATTATGAAACACACAAATTGCATTATTCAGCACAGCAGTTTTTTTACCTAACTTTGCACGGCAGTAAATGTGCTTTTGAATGGGGGAAAAAGTGTAAAAAGAAAGAAGTTTTAAAGCACAATGGCAAATGAATGCCTGTCACATTCAGGGACATTAAGGCAATTAAAGAACTTTTTTTTTGCTTACCGTTTCATACTGAGTAATCTAATGTTCAGCCCTTAAAAATGATAAATAACCCATCACTTGCCAGGGAGGCAGTAAAGGCTTTGGGTTTTTTTTTTGGTCACTTAATTCAGTACTACTGTTAGCCCTTTGGAGCGTACCTCCTTTCCCTGTTTAAGATGACAATCTTCCAATTTCAAAAAACTGGAGTAGATCTACTCACCCGAGCCCGTGGTCTTGTGCTGTCTCTAGAATCACCAGAAGCTCGGGTGATGAGGGCAGATGTAGCCCTGTCCTACACCATCAAACTATCATTTGGTTTGTAAGAACCCAGCTCCCATCCCCTGCTCTCCAGCAGCTTGAATGTGATGGAAAAGATCACTGGAAGTTTTCACATATGGCTTTTTCTTCTTCAGGAGAGCTTATCATCATGACGATTAAAGCCTACGAACACTGTGAGGATTCAACTTGTACTGAGGATAAAAATCCCCTTCGCCTTCTTATGTTGCAACAGGCTTTGGAGAGGTCTTTTTCAGCTGGGCAAGGAGTTTTTTCTTCAGGAAACACTGAAGATGTCCCTGCGAGCTGTGGGACATCACAGCTCCTGGGACTCATGGAGACACAGTCCTTCAGAGGTGTAGATGAAGAAAAATCTCTAAATTACAAAACCTACATTATCTGAAATGTCTGGGATAAGATTTTAGAGAAGAAAATGAAGGTGGCCCAGATGAACACTGCAAAGCGTGGAAGAAAGAACTTATCACGAAGAACTGCAGGCTACCAAGAAATTTCTGACCGTGAAGTGTAAGCACAGACAAGTAGCTTTCATTACTTGCCTTAAGCACAGGCAGCTTCCATTTATCTGAAATTCTGGGCACTCTCACCCATAGTCTCTGTCAGGAATTAGACGGATGATTGTCTAAAAAATTTGTAAAAAAGAAAAGTAAATTATACCTTTATTTTTGACAGCCATCTTTTCCTAATAAAAGTGCAGACAATTAAGGGACCGATTCAGTGTTCTGAACTGAAGAAAATAAAAAAAAACCCGCAGAACAGATCTCACTGAATTTTGTGGGATTTTGACCAAGGAATACCATTGGTATTCATAAAATTCACAAGAAAGGCCATTCAGGGGCATACAAGATATTCAGGGTTCTTGTCCCTTTGTCACCTTCCATATTTTGTAAAAAAGGAGTAAAAATAGTTCACCAAAGTATGTCATAACAATATAGACTTTTCTACATGACCCATCGTAACATAATAGCAACTCTTTATGGTACTAGCCATTTTCTATCATGTTGCATTAATATTGTAGAATTTTAGCATTCGATTGTCCTAATAAGATATGACCTTGCAATCATTTCAAGCAATTTTCATATTGGATTAGTGAAAACAAAGATTAATACACTCAGATGCCAGCATGTAAAATGCTTACAGAACATAACAAATTTTTTTCATGTTTTACTTGTATATCAATGCTTGCCTTTTCCTTTTCAACATTTTCCTCAATTTTTTTTTTTCCATACCGCACTTGGAGAATTAGCACATTACCACTCAATTCTTAAATGAAGTAAGTAAGCAAGGAAGAGCAGTGGTAGCAGTCAATTTTTTTATCAGCCTTTTACCAAATAAACAGATACGATGAGAAATGATGATGGCTATTGGGGAGCATTGTGTCAGAAAACAAAATCAGAAATGATGTAACAGAACTACTGAACCTTATTTAGGACGTAGATCAAGAAAAATCCCCAGAGGAGATGTTTTTCTAATGATACAGTAATTGTCTCTAAGAAGTGGTGAAAGCCCCTTTGCATTATACAACTAATCTTAGACTGAAAAAAAAGCACTGCAAGGTGCTGTCTAGGGAATAATTCTGTGCTAGACAGTGAGAGGACCTGGATGTTTCTGTCTTCACTCTCTCAGACGCTATGATTCAAGACTGGCTTGGAGGATGAAAGACTAATGGTATTTAATGGATTGCTGAGTTCTTGTCTGATTGCTACATGGGTTTTTTGCTTTCTGAAATTAAACATTGTCAGAAGAGAAGAAAAAGACTATTACATAAATTCTGGATTTTTTTTTTTCCTCTAGTCATATTAATTTAAAAAGAGTCAAAAAACGCTCTTTCAGAGTCTACACCACAGAAAAGAATGCAAGCGGTAGAAGGGCGATGATGCATGCCTACATTGGTGAAAGCAGTTTAGGTGAAGATTTATTCTATACTAACTTTTTTTTTTCTGAATATCCTGTTGTGATTTGTCCTTCCTTGTGTTTTTAATAAGATTCATAATGTCTTTTAAGAAGTTTAAAAAAAAAAATTCAGAATGTCAGGAAAATCTGGAGAGGATTAGAGATTTTATGTGTTAAATTGCCTGGGAAAGTCTGTAGTCCCATTTCATAATACTGTCAGGATCCTTTCTCCCCAAGAAGGCACATTTTCTGGAGCTAGCAAAGGATTTGACATACCAGGGAGAGTATTCTGGCAATATCTGGAAGAGGGAGAAGAAAGGAGGGAATGATTAGAGAAATATAGGCTTGTTACACTATGATACATACTAATATCTAAAAGGTCCTGTTTCAGGTTTGGCCTTGGGCTTGTGCCATCTCTGTGTCTCTTGCCTGTGAAAAGGCCAGACTGAAAGCAGCAGTTCCTGAATTTATTGCTGCAATGAGCAATTCATTCAGACTGAAAGGATACTAATTGCAGCAAGCCTTGAAACCCATCTTTTTTTTTTTTTTTTTTTTTAATGAGCAAAGTCAATAATTTCTCTCTACCATCTGTTAGTCCTTAGACTTCCTTCCTTGCAATCCCAGCAGATGTCATTGAGATCTCAGCAAATTTTGGACATCTTCTGGTCTGTGTCCTCATCTCTCTGTCCAGTCTAGCTGTGTTTTCTTCCTTGACTGTATTCAGGGAAATGGACAAGTTAACTACTTTTGTAGAATCCTAGACTGCTAGGTTCCTTCTGCATTTTCCCCTACATGCCATAAACTTGCTGTCGTTGCTTCTGGCCCTTTTCCATGGGAGATCCTGAGATCCTAGGTGTTTCCTGCAAAATAGAGACTTTTCTGTCCAGCTGCAGGAGCTGAACTTCACACTGCTGGCTTTGCTACACAAAGCTTTCCATCCTTACCAACAGGACAGCAGGCTCAGAGTGGAATTCTAGCAATTGCGCTGGTTTCATGTCGTGCTGGAGATTATGAAACACTGGAGATGATAATGCTTGAATAGATGTCCCTGTTGGTGCGGCTGTGTCTATAGCTTGCTCTAACCACACTTGCTCTGTTTGACATCAGGAGCTAGCATCACCATACTTCATCTTTAACACCCATTAAATGGATGAAATAGCACAGTACCCCCTGCAGAAGGCGTGTTGCAAGGCTTAAGTAATTATTGTGCACTTGCAAAGTGCTTTGAGGTCACAAAATGAAACATACCATTAAAGTACAAGGTATTACTCTCATGCAGCAGTCAGAGAGGCTATAAATTCATTACCAGTGCAATCCAGGATGGGTCTGTCAGCTGAAGGAAAGACATGAATGTTTAAAAATTTATTTAAATATTAAATATTTATTTAAATATTAAACCATAGGTCTTCAAAACCCATGCTCACGACTCTACTGAGGTCCTAAGTGAATTCTAGGCATGTACCACTGTGATTCCGGAGCTGTGCAGCTAAGGAAATTCACTTTTCCTAGCATGCTGGAAACTTGGAGAGAATCTAGTTCTCAATCTTTCACCTCTGTGCCTCTTTGGAAGAACAGCAAATCCCCATTCTGCCAAATAAAATAATTCTTAGATGTTTTGGACACAATATGAGCCTCTTACAATTGTGTTGCTTTGTTTGTGGCCACGTAATGTGGACTACTTGTTTCCCTGAGGACCTGCTAAAGTTAGGACACTCCTGTTTATACTGTGCAATACCAAGCATCAGACTATAAATTATGTGTAGTGCTGGTCTATGAGTCAGATTTCTGCAGGTGTTTTGATTCATGTGAGCTTGCCCCGGTATGACAGATCTTCTTTAGTCACTTTGGCCCTTGATGCTCCAAAAATTAGCAAAAAAGAGATCGCACCAAGGATCTTGGCAGAATCCTTCCTGAATTTCCCAGTGGCTGTGAAAGAAACAGGCAGGAGAAGGGATTCTCCCCTCCCACAATCATCTTAATGGTGGGTTTGTACCTGGCGTCTCCCTGCTTGTCTGCAGTGCCAGTGATACAGGCTGCTGTGGCCATGGAAGTACGAAGAAGAGAAGAAATTAAGGGGTTAAGCAAAATGACAGCAGATTTATAATTTCTGATACTGGCCTCTCGTACTGCCGGAGTCACATATCAAATGAATTGTCAGCAAGATGGTAGCTGATAACACAAAAGGCTCAGAAGTGCGAGTTTTAAATTAAAAATGTATTTTCAACTACAATTCCCAGCTTCTGCACAATGACAAATGCTTCTTGCCATGTGAACCCTGAGAACACTGAAGTGGCCACAGAAGATACGGTTTCTTTTGTAACTGTTTAAAGTCCCGGCTTGTGTATTATGGAACAATAAATAGAAAATGAATTTTAAGGGGGCTGCCAAACCAAAATATCAGTTGGTATAAAGCAACTGTGAAATGAAGGTGTCAATGGAGCTATGCCAAGTTGTTGGGAAGGATCTGGACCATTAACCAAGTACTAATTTCAGACAGGTTCAAAGTTAGTTAAATTTACTTGGCAATTTACACATAAGGACTTTATTTTCTATTTGCTTCTTGCCTTCAGGGCCACCTCCAAAACTGCTGGACTTCTCCCCTGGTGCTGCATGTGTCCTCCAGACCTTCATTTAGGTATAGTGTCTTCTTACTGACTGGAGTCACAGCCTTCTCTTGTGGTGAGAAATTCCCAATGGAGTTATGGGTGTCCCCATTTGAAATACTCTCCTGGGACATCTTCAGCCCAGTGGAGATGAATGTCAGTCATTTTGGCTCAATGCATCTCTGAGACATCCTTGCTCATGGGCAAAGGTGGCATGATGTCATGTGGTGGCATCTTCTTGTTGACCCCAAACTTGTCATTTCCTTTCCTGGATGTCCAGATTCCCATCAGGTTTGTCAGAATACTATGATTTTCCAAACTGCTGGGACAAAGGGACATCATAGACTGTCTGAACCTACAGAGGAGACGTCATGAAATTTATCAGGTCAACAAAGTCTGGTTCTGGGTGTTGATTACTTCTTCAGTCCAATCCAGTCCAGTCCAGTCCAGTCAAAACTTTAATAACAAACATGCACCTCATCAGTAGAGTTCTTATCAATAGAAAAGCTTTTTATCCATTGCAGTAGTTTAAGTCACCTTTTTCAAATGAGCTATTAAGCATATTTTGAAATTTACTTATTTCCATAAGTCATAAATCTACTATAAATAAAAAAACCCCAACCCATATATATATTTTTAACATTGGTTTTTATCTAGATTGGCCCATTCAAATGTCATTACTCATGCTCGCAGAATCACACAGCTGGGTGCAGCAAAATGATTTTAAAAATAATGTTTGTTGTGTTCTATTTCTCTGCACCCTGATTTTTGAGTCTTTCTGGCACACAGAATGTTACCGAGCGTTTCTCTGCGGCTATGAGGCCCAGAAGTCTACTTTTTAATGAAAGCTGAGATTCTCATGCAGTTTCCTGACACAGGTAGTTGTTCCTTTAAGCAAAACATCATGTACTGTGAAAAGTATGATGAAATTGCAAGATTTGGTACACTGGAAAAAAAAAATCGGCAGGGAATCACTGCTTCATAGAATTTTTCTGTGTACTTAAGTTATATATTGCTAGTGTCACCTTTTGGGTTCTGCTTTTAAAACTGTTATGGCCATTTGTGGATAAAGTATAATTGCACATAACACTAAAATAGCACCTTTTAGATGTTGGCTATGGGACTAATACTTTATTTGGAAAGTAAGAAATGCATTTTGTTACTATTGTGCTTGCAAATATTCCTGAGGAACAAACACATGTCAAAGGAGCGGGCAAATTTCAAAGGAAAAGGCTTCCACTAGATGATAGGACTAATAATTTTTTATCAATTAGAATTCCTTAGAGAAAAGAGCCAGCAGCCTTCATTAATAATATTAGTAGCAGTTGGAATCACACCATCCATCTAGAGATATGGTTAATACTTTTGAGGAGGAATGTCAACTGTTTAAAGAACAATTTTGAGCGGAAGGAAAGGGAGGAAACGTAAAGATATCTCTTGGTACCAGCTGTAATTTCTCCAGCATCAAGGAATTCAGACATCTGCTTTTTAAACTGCTTTTTTTTTTTGTAGAGTGAAACTCTATTTTCCAATGCTTTTGGTTTTTTTTTTTTTTTTTGGTGTGTATATTACATTACATTACATTACATTACATTATATGTTATATTATGTTTGGTTATGCTATTTTATGCTATGTTATATTATTTTGCTATTCCATCAGTGTGATTGGTTGTAAGGTGGACTTATTTTAACTAAAAGAAATCAGTACTTCCTATATTTTAAAGTAAACGGATAGCTTAGCTTTGCTTTCTGTCAAGGTCTGAGAAATGGTGCCTGGAACTGTACCCTGTGCTTCTGCAGCATA
Source organism: Tetrax tetrax (assembly GCA_009806455.1). NCBI lineage: Eukaryota > Metazoa > Chordata > Aves > Otidiformes > Otididae > Tetrax > Tetrax tetrax. The sequence goes on from WHYT01017245.1 coordinate 30,494, forward strand.
GGAAGTGTTATGAATTCATTTCTGGCTCAGGTTGTCACAAAACTATCACTGAATATTTGCCAGCATCTCACCCAAGAAGAGTGTGAGAATAATGAGTACATCTTGTTCATTGAATAAGATTACACAAAGTTAAATGGATGTTTTGAATTTCTAGGCTGCTACTCCATGAAGCTATGAATTCTCTGGCACCATATCTCAGATATAAATTTAATTATTATCTAGATTTCAGAGATGTGGATGGGACAACTTGCTATTTGACGAATGGGTCTTATGAAGATCCTAGTAAATAAGTATGTAGAGATTTCAAAGACATATATGTATCTTTCTTTTTTTCTGTCTACTCTAGTCTGAAACTGGGACTTGTCTGCCCCCCTTATCAGAGAAGTCTGAGAATTCATGAGTTCTTCATGTCTTTATTTTATTGGAGAGATTATGTACTGCCCACTGAATCCTGTCTAGATGGAGTAGCTGTTGAATAAACTCAACAGATTAATTATAGCTCTTACTGGTGATTTCATCATTCTTCTGTAATTAATTGAAAATTCTTCAGAAAATTATGAGTAGGTCAACTTTTTTTACCCACCTACTATTGTCAGCTGGAAAGACCCTCTAATTTTAGCTCTTCAGCTAACATCCTTAGGCATAATGACTTCTTGTGTCTTCCATATTTATCCTGAGAATCTTCTGAGGGGTTTTTTTGGCATATGCTGAAACTCACATGACGTTTTTTCATGTAGACATTTTTTTCTGTAGCAGAAAGGGGAAAAGTTGGAGCAGCCATGGTTTGAGCTCCAAAGTAAACCAGACAGTAGACATTAGGGCATTAGAAGATATTTTGAAAGAAAGAATAAATGAAGAAGTACTAGGAGATAGTAGTAGTAAATGAAAGGTGAACTGAAATGTCAACGTGGTTTCCCTAAAAGTAGTCTTTTGTCAAGTGAACTGGATATCTTCAGAAGTTTTAGTTATACTTAGGAGAAAGCTTATCTAAAGATAAATACAGATATAGATATAGATACAGATATAGATACAGACATAGCTATAGCTATAGCTATAGCTAGATATAGATATAGATATAGATATAGATGATATAGATAGATATAGATATAGATATAGATATAGATATAGATATAGATATAGATATAGATATAGATATAGATATAGATATAGATATAGATGATATAGATATAGATATAGATATAGATATAGATATAGATATAGATATAGATATAGATATAGATATAGATATAGATATAGATATAGATATAGATATAGATATAGATATAGATAGATATGGATAGATAAAATCTGCCAGACTTCAGTAAAACATCCGATATGCAACTATAATGGAAATTCTCAGTTAAACTGGCAAAGTGGGGATTAATTGAAAAAGTATGATACGAACAGGGAGCTGAAAGAAAAAGTGGCCAATGTTTGCGCTGAAAGGAGAAGCATCAGACAGGAGGACAATGAGAATCAGCTTCCTTATAGCACTAGTCCAGTCTTCATCAATAGTGACTTAATCATTAGATATGTTGGCAACTTGGTAGAATAAGTAATACTGTACTAATGGAAATTTGCAAATGCTTAAAACTAGAAGCAACACTGGAAGCTCAGAGTACAACAAGGAGGATGATGAATCTTGATAACTGGAATAATACGAATGAGATACAACTTAAGGTAGAAAGTGCAGAGCCTTTAATTTAGGGAGTGATAACATAATAATGTATTTTTTAACTATTATTTTTTCCTAAAATTCTGAAGATATTGTCATTGGCTGACTTGAAGCCATCAGTGTTGATACAGCCATTGAAATAGGAAAAATGAGGTATTTCTATCAGGGACAATCTCTCCACAACACTTTGTAAGGCTGTGGTCACTCCCACGAAGGAAGGATGAAATCAAACCAGAAGAGAACCCAGAGGCTGAGGAGGAAGGCAAGAGAGCAAAAAGGCTGTCCTGAAAGAAATGAAGAAAATAGCTTGGCTTATTTAACTTGGCAAAACAGTAGCCGAAAGGGCGTACTATTGCCTCTGATCATGTCACAGAGATGAACATCGGGGAAGGAAAAAAGCTATTTACAGAAAAAGATAGGACGGTCACAGAAATAAATGCTTAAAAATTGCTGTGCATAATCTGACAATCAGTTGAATCTGGGAAATGAATTCTAGAACAATCTTCCAGAAGAGGTATCGGGAAAGAGACATTTATTCAAATAATCACACTATGTGAAAGCATCTGAAGGTAGAGCAAGGGACTTGCAGGGAAACAGACTTACTAACTGGCAGGAGATCTCTGTCAGTCATCCAGTCTACACTCATTTTCCCCTGCTTATGTCCTCGTCCTCCCCCCCCTCGACTCTTACAGCTTTTGTGCTTTGGTGACTTGCAGTTTCCCATGGCCCAGAAAGACAATGTAGCTTTCATGCAGACTGAATTATCCTAGGAAACCCCAGCATGTCCACCTCAGCTGTTATCTCTGATTTTCCTTTCAGAAAACATATCTTCAAGCACAGCAGTGACAATGAAGACAGAAATCAGGAGGTTGTTGAGTCTGTGTTGAGTAGTATTAATAAACGATACAATTTCCTAAAGTACCTGTCCTTTATAAATTCACCTGAAATTTCTTTTTTTACAGGCCTGCTTAGGGGTAGGTGATTTGAATGGCCAAAATTTGGGTGAATATTTTTTTTTTCACCTTTGAAACATTCCACTATTCTTATAACTTCACTATCAAAAATAAATCTTCTCCATTTGGGTACAAACTGTTCTGGAAAATAGTGCCAGCTCCTACTCTGCATCAGATAGAAAATATCAACTATGATTTAAAATCACCATTGTAATTTTGTATTTTAGCTTCTTTCGCTCAGAAACTGTGTCCCTGTAAGAATATCAGTATTTTGCTGATATTTATTTTACCAAGAAAACTGTGAATAAGATCTCAGCTGACTGATGCTGAAACAGTGCTCTCTCCAGGCTATCTCAGCACCCTTTGGTTCTTGAGCATATTCTTCAGACTGACTTTCCCATTTTACATCTCCAGGGTAGCTTATTTACCTTTTGCTTGGAAGATAATTTGTTTGAGTAGGGCTGGTTCTGCACTGACTGTCTTCATTTTTCAGTGATACAGACCCGGTGGTGTCAACTAAGTTGTGCTGGGGGAACAGATAGGAAAGTATTTAATGACATTTTAGTCCTTGATAGATACTTCTTTAAGTGCAGATATGAGAGCTCAGATAAATTCAGGACTCATGCAAATAAGACACTTTAGGGATAAACAGGGAAGGGTGATGCAGGGGACAAAGTACCCTGATGTGCACGAGATGTTCTGCCCGGGTGAGCTGAACCGACATGTCTTTCATTTCCATGGCCTTCTTGTGAAAACCAAAATTTAAAAAACTTTAGAAAAAGAAGCAGTTCCAAAGAAGAAATTAATACTCTTTATCTGCATGAAAATTTAAAATCAAAATTGTTTTAGGTCTGCAAGAAAATAAAAACTTGCACATTTTCTTTGCTCTTTTCCATATTGACCAGCTGCGTTTTGATTTAGTGGTTTTGGATATTCCTGTACCTATTAGAAAGATCATCTGAGGGATACTAGTAATCAGTAAAGCCTACCTGGACTATTTAAAAAGATTTCTATTAGAAAATGCTGATTTTCAAAGATGAAAGTCTGCAAATGCAATTGTTTTGATGAATTTTTTTCACCCTCATGGAACCATTCCCACAGAAAACAGCCTGGATTAAGTTTTCTGGGGCAAACTTTGTGCACAGTTAAGAAATATTGGACTTTACCAGGGTATACAGCTCTTTGTTATACTGTTATTTTGGATCCTGGAGTTATTCAGACAGAAGTTTTGGGAGATACATACCTCTTCTATGGAGGGCCTTAAAGTTCTGCCTTATAGTCAAGGACTTCTGTACCAATTATCTCTGGTTTGTGGAACTGACTCAGGAAAAGTGTTGTAAGACGTTTTAGGGGACCAGCAAGAGTTAGGAACTCCTGCAGTCCTCAGGCATCAGGTGAGTTTGCAAGCAGTGCTGCCCTAGAGCTGTGGATCCAACAACGTCTATCCAGCTGAGAGACGAGAGTCTCCAAGATCAGGGTAAATATTGGTTTAGAAACATATCCTAGTGGAATTTTTGAAAAGAAACTTTGAAATGTCCTTTTCTGTTAAGACAGAATTTTAAAAACATTGATTTTTTTTTTTTTTGGTGACATACACTCCATCAAATAATCTCTCTTTAATTATTAAGAGATTATGCAGCTTGATTACAGAGGGTCACCAACCACAGCAACACACAACTTGGTAGAAGCCAACTTTGTCACTTGCTAGCTTTCTCTGCACTAAACCATGGCATGCAACATTGACTCTCTCAGATAGCAAGTTCTTTATTTGTCATAGCAAAAAATGTAACATGCAGTATTTTAGCACGAGATCTCATTTAGCAAAATCAGTTCAGAGGAAGACAGAAAGTTAACGAAGATGCTACGTTAAGAACAGTTCTTGCCTTGGAGGAGCACAAGAGCAAAGCAGAAGGTGTGCATGGATGTTTGCTCTTCGTGAGGCCGAGGGAACCTGTTGTCCCTCCGTTCACAGACATGCAGTGAAGAAATTCATTGCCTTTGTGGTTTATTAGGGATCAGGCTGTGTGAGACTGGAAGTGTGGAAGATTTCCCATGTGTTATTTGTACATAAATTCAAGCTTCCAGCGGCTGTATCCCAAATGGCATGCTGGCTTCGTGCTGTTGACTACCAGCCTAACAGACATATCAGGGCTTACGTGTTCATGTTAGTCATGCATAAATTGACAGTAGCTGCAGATATTTCTTATCATGAGGCTCTGTAAAGTGAATTTTTATAGGTAAGTTTTGACATTTTTACCTGACTTATGAATTTTAATGCTAATAGAATATTTACTTATAATTCAGAATATTTAACTTAACTGGCTGTTTTCAGTCCTTTAATATTAGGTTGGTTTTGCTTAAACTAGTATAATTCAGGAGTCTGCATGTTTGTGAGTACTACATATTGTTTATCAGCAGATATATCTAATTCTTGCCTCTTATTGACTTTATGCAAACACCATTCCATTAAACTAGTCTGAGGCCAGAATCTGGCCTTTTCCCTCTTTGCTAAGCAAGTTTTTTGAGTGAGAATTTGTTTAAGTTTGTCAGGCAGAGCACTTGTGACAAGGAGCTTCTGAACCTACAGCCTGTCTGTAAAAGCCCTGGAAATAGTTACGCGGGAGTAAATTCAGGTCTGATTCATCTTCATGCTAATGCACTAATTAGAAACGTTTTCAGGCCAGAGAGCTTTAGCTCAGGCCTCAGAGCTGAGATGACTTCAATAGAGAAGGTGGGTGTAATGATCTTCTGCTGCAAGGTGGATTACTTCTGTCACATCACCACTTTTAATTCTTCTTGATCCTTGTTGTGGCTTTTTGATGCCGTGGAGCACGAGGCTCTTTGCAAACGCTTGCAGCGTATTGAGTGCCCGCTCCCGATGTGGCTCTCATTGCCACTTGCCTCTGCGATATTGCTCTGTAATTATAAAAAAGATGTTTCCCAGAATATTTTCTATGTGAATTGGGGAGGCCCTTTGCCTTGTCTGTAGGGATCTACATGCAGTGTTGTCCCCATGGAAGTTTAACCTTGTGTCTCGTACACTTCCACACACTCATTCAGTTTCTGCGTTATTTATCCTTAATTCAATGCCGAGGCTGTGTGTGCAATGCAGAAGAGGAAGAGCCCTGTGATACAGCATTTGCTAGCTGCCTCCTGGCGAATGTGGGGTCCCTAACTCGCAGGCGATAAAGCCTGAAGCAGCTGTGATGCCCTGAAGCATCATGAATGAACTGTGAAGATAAATGTATTCCACACTGTCATTTTCCATATTAGTACATAACCTTTCTGCCAGACATCATTAGCAGTACTGACTCAGTGCTGTCTAGGGGCTTCCTTTAAAATAAATGCAATAATTATACTGAGCCCCCAGCTAATGTCACATCCACCCCCAGGTGTAAGCAACTTAACCTACTTTTACAGGTGTTCTTCTCTAATTTGCAAGTACTCAGCGGTCTTTAGAAATATTAAAGAAAAAGATACTAGTTTGTGGGAAGAAATAATACACAAGTTCCACAAATGTAATTAATGTGCATAATAATGAGACTGATCATGTAACAATAGTTATGCAAATAAAGAATGCCCAAAGAACACATGGCCAGCTCCACGTCACAGTTGTTAATCAGACAGTTGGGCTTTAAAGCCTTGAAATTAAATGCATGCTGTTCAGGCTTTGGCCAGAACTCAGATCCCTAAATCTGAGCTTCTGTAAGTTAAACATCTCATGCAAGTGAAGTGTCCTCAGTGGTATGGGAGTGACATCTCCAGACCGTGGTGCATGTCATCTCTGGTTAGGTGTCTAGAAAGCATTTAGAAATAGAATCATAGAATCACAGAATGGTTTGAGTTGGAAGGGACCTTCAAAGACCATCCAGTCCAACCCCCCTGCAAGGAGCAGGGACATCTCCAACCAGATCAGGTTGCTCAGAGCCCCGTCCAACCTGGCCTGGAATGTTTCCAGGGATGGGGCATCCACCACCTCTGTGGGCAACCTGTTCTAGTGCTCTACAACCCTCAGTGTAAAAATTTTTTTCTTAATATCTAATCTAAATCTACCTCCCTCTGTTTTGAGACCATGACCCCTCGTCCTGTCACAGCAGGCCCTACTGAAGAGTAGGAAACTTTCAAAAGGTCTCTCCCTGTCTTTGCTGTAGCCCTGTAGGCACTGGAAGGTATCTATAAGGTCTCCCCGGAGCTTCCTCTTCTCCAGGCTGAACAGCCCCAACTCTTGTTCTGTTGTCACAGCTTCCTGTTGTGAGATTTCAGGTTGTTTGAGGAGAGAGATCACAGGTGCTGACTTTTCTCCCAGTCTCTAACAGCCAAATATTGAGTTATGTATTTTCAGTTAGCAGGTAAGATTCCTTATTCTCTGCAAATGCAGCAGTTAACTTCAAATTGGATAAGCCTTGTGATAAAATAGCAATATTTGACAAAGTAGTGTTTGCCCAAGTGATGCTAGGTTACTCCAGCACAACAGCCATCACTTCACTTTCCAGAAGGCAAAGTGTCTTGGTGGGTTTTGCTAGTCTGAGCTGGAACAAGGTTCGTTCTTTACCTGACATAACCCCAAGCCCAAGAGCAAAGCATGCCAGTGCTGAGCTGAGATTCTAGGGCAACTACAGGCCGGTCAGCCTCACCTCTGTGCCTGGCAAGGTCATGGAGCAGATTCTCCTGGAAACCATGCTAAGGCACATGGGGAGCAAGGAGGTGGTTGGTGACAGCCAACATGGCTTCACCAAGGGCAGATCATGCCTGACAAATTTGGTGGCCTTCTATGATGGGGTGACAGCATCGGTAGACAAGGGACGAGCAACGGATATCATCTACCTGGACTTGTTGCAAAGCTTTTGACACTGTCCTGCACGACATACTTCTCTCTAAACTGGAGAGACATGGGTTTGACAGACGCACCACTCGGTGGATAAGGAATTGGCTGGATGGCCGCACCCAGAGAGTGGTGGTCAATGACTCGATGTCCAAGTGGAGAATGGTGATGAGTGGCGATCCTCAGGGGTCCATGTTGGGCCGGCCCTGTTCAACATCTTTGTCGGCGACATGGACAGTGGGATAGAGTGCACCCTCAGCAAGTTCGCCAATGACACCAAGCTGTGTGGTGCCGTCGACAAGCTGGAAGGGGGGGATGCCATCCAGAGGGACCTGGACAGGCTGGAGAGGTGGGTCCCTGCGAACGTCATGAAGTTCAACCAGGCCAAGTGCAAGGTCCTGCACCTGGGTCGGGGCAATCCCAGGCACAAATACAGGCTGGGCGGAGGATGGATGCAGAGCAGCCCTGAGGAGAAGGACTTGGGAGTGCTGGTGGACAAGAAGATCAACATGAACCGGCAATGTGTTCTTGTGGCCCAGAAGGCCAATGGCATCCTGGGCTGCATCAAGAGGAGTGTGGCCAGCAAGTCAAGGGAGGTGATTCTCGCCCTCTACTCTGCGCTGGTGAGACCCCACCTGGAGTACTGTGTCCAGCTCTGGAGCCCCTAACATCAGAAGGACATGGACCAGTTGGAGAGGGTCCAGAGGAGGCCACGAAGATGATCAGAGGTCTGGAGCACCTTTCATATGAGGACAGGCTGAGAGAGCTGGGGCTGTTCAGCCTGGAGAAGAGGAGGCTCTGAGGAAACCTTATCGCAGTTTTCCAGTACCTCAAGGGGGCCTACAGGAAAGCTGGGGAGAGGCTGTTCAGTAGGGCCTGTTGTGATAGGACAAGGGGTAATGGTTTTAAAATAGAGATTGGATATTAGGAAAAAAAAATTTTACACTGCGAGTTGTAGAGCACTGGCCCAGGTTGCCCAGAGAGGTGTTGGATGCCCCATCCCTGGAAACATTCAGGGCCAGGCTGGACAGCACTCTAAGCAACGTGATCTAGTCAGGGATGTCCCTGCTTCTTGCAGTGGGGTTGGACTAAATGACCTTTGAAGGTCCCTTCCAACTCTAGCCATTCTAAGATTCTATGATTCTCTGTTCCAAGACAGCAGGGAGTTGGCGCAGCAGCCCAGCTCACAGCGTGGCGATGGCATGGGATGGGAGATGGCATTGCCAAGGAGCCCACTCACAGGCCCTGGGGTGCCTCTCTGCCTGCCAAAATCCACATGGGTACCTGCTGTGAGATGCCTTCCTGGGTCTAGGCTGGCTGTGTCCATCCGCCTGAGGCGTGAGCACAGCGGGCTCCCATCTGCCTGCAAAAAGACGGCTCCGGCACTGGCTGTGTGCCCCTTCCCCAGCCTCCTCCATCGTCTGCAGTTTTCTGCCAACCCCTTTTCAGGTTTTCTCATCCCTCCCAGCAGACACGGGTGGGATAGGGCATTGCCATGCCAGTCTCACCAGTGTACGCACAGAGATTGCCAGTCTGGCATTTAACTTTTTTTGCATGTCAAGGTTTGTGTTAGCTCTTCCTCTGATATATTTACCCCCAAACTCACGTAGTGTGCTATCTTTGAAAACCTTAAAGTCCGTCCCACTGTCCTCAGAGGGGTTTTGTAGGATTTTTTTTCTGGGTTACGCTTGATTTTATTGAAACATATTATTGTAATTGTGACCTTGTAACATCATTATTCAAGCCATAGCTATTCTATAATTCATTGCCATAGCTGCGTACTGCTCCGTCAGTCTGTGTAGCACCAGCAATCTACAGTGTTAATAAAAATACTGAATGATTTTGGAACAAAAACTAGTCCATGGGGGATCTCATTAGGAAGGTCCATCTTTGATGTCTTCCTACTGATTGATCTCAAAATATGGAAATGAGTCAATTTTAATCTAAACAGGCTTAGCTCCCTCAGTTTCAGTTAGTGCCTGTATAAAAAATCCCAAAACATCATGCAATACAAAGTCTCGGATAAAGTAATGCGTATTATAGCATATGCTATATCAAAACTAGTTTGTTGAGCAGACATGTGATTATGCAAAAAAAAAAAAAAAAATTTCATAACTTCCCCCTTTCATGAAAGCATTCTTAAAATTTTATTGATTGTATCTAGTTCTAGAATCTAATTCTCTAATTGCTTCCCAGATTAGATATTTTCTTTAATGCAACTTTTGTGTAACTTTACTTAAAGTTACTGTAACTGATTTATAACTTTCTAGTTCAACCTGAATCAACCTTTGCACCTTATGTCGTAGACCTCTTTTGGAAATCCTCTGCCAGTTTATTAGCATTCATTAGAAGCAGTGATTTATGATTCAGAGAGATCCTGGCACAGTTCAGCTAGGATTCTAGAATTTTAGTTATCCATGCCTATTTATTAGAAATACTTAGCTTTAGCCACCGTTGCCTTACAAGGTAGAGAAGGACATTTCAACTGACACATTTATCCCTTTTTGACTCCTTCATTTACAATTATACCATCTCTAATATTCCATAATAAGAATGGAATTCAACCTCTGACCAATACAGAGCAATGCACTGCATACAGCATCCCTAGACAGAAATATTTTTTTAATATGTAAAGACTACTAGACCTATCAGAGTTTGGTTTTTTCCCATCTCTTCATCCTCTAGCTTTATAACTTCTGAGTAATACGAGATTTTAGAAAAATTTAGGAGGGGCTATGGATACAATTTAAATCCTGATTTTTATTTAACCTCACTTGCTAATCATCAAGACGGATTATGGCATGAAATAGGCACCCAGTTTGGAGATCCTGAACTCCTGCTTTGAAATCATCAGAAAAAAATTTCACACTGGGGAAGAGGGACGGAGGAGTATGTCCACACCATAGAAATGGGTTTTGCAACTGGTAGCCTCTTGAAAAAGTAAGACAAACTGAGGAACCAAGGGTCAGGTTTTCAACATGAGGGATGCATACTTCAGCATAAGAGCAGATATAAATGCAATAAATTGAAACTGAGCTAAGAAAAAAAATCCTAGCTCACTCCTTTTTAGCTGTATTGGTCATTCAGGATTAATGGGATTAAATAAACTAAAATACTTTAGTCATTAAGACCGTGAGATTGACAAGATGGAGAGTGCTGAGTAGAATGGCACTATATTTACTATTTTTTTTCAGCCTAAATGTGCATATTAAAGGAGATCACTTTGTTGTAATAATAATGAAAATACATTCTGTGAGAACTGTAAAGACTATCTTATGTGCCACAATTTCTAGGTAGTCATTATGCTGCTCTGCATGTTTGCTATTTCTCCATGAGGCATTTCCAGATCTTTTGTTATTTATTTAGGTGACGTGGAAATCAGACATGCGCTCATAATTTCACTTACACTTTTTAACAACAGATACTTGCGTAATTATCCTTTTAAGTACTGTATACACTGGCAATAGTGTATAGTTTGTACAGGTCATTATCACTCTGTAAATGCTGCACAAATTGTATGTTAAGTATATAAAAGATATGGTAGGATATTGTACACACATATAGAAAGCAGGAAGGACCAGCCTGACTTTGAGCTGATAAAACTTTGAGGAACCTTAAGGAGCAAGTGTCCCAACTGCAGAGCATGAGTCCATGTGCATGCAATCCAATTTTATTAATGTTGTTAATCCAATAAACAAAGAGTTTTACTTAAAAAAGATGTCCCAGAAATGAAGAAGCAATTATCAGTGCTGGAAAATAAGCCAGTGCAGTTTGTTGTGCACTCTAATCCTGTCCTGAGGAAACTCACAAACAGTATGCGTGCAATTCCTTTCTTCAGGAATCACAGAGACAGCTGTTTGATTTTTAGGATTTTTTTTCCTTCAATAGTTGAGATATTTTAGACAGTTGAAGGCAAAACCACCAAATCCTCCTTACCGTTTCCCAAAAGAAGCGCAATCAGAAAACCAATGTAACAAAACGTTTCTTTGATATAGTGATTCAATGTACAAAAACACTGGCCTCACGAAGTCTGACAAAAATACTTTATAAAAGTGTTTGTTGGGATCACTAACAGATTAAAACTTCTTTGAATTTTCATTTTCCAAACCAACTTTTTTTTTTCCTTACATAGACAAAAAATGCTAAAAAAGACATAAAAATGTCAAAAAATCATCAGGCCATAATTTGAATTTTGGCTTGTATCAGACATATAGCTTTTTCAATTTCTGTTGCCACTCTTTGCTAATAACATTGTTTTCTAATTCCTATGGACATCCTTTAGCCAAATCCCTCCTTGCAGTGCACATTGTCAGTGATGTACTTCCCAGGTACTCTACAAAAACCGGTATTTACATACCTTAAAACTGAGGCATTAAAAAGATGGAAAGAATAGTGTAACCAAGTATTTCTTAACCTAGTGTCCAAAGGAAAAAATATTTTTCACTGGCTCTGAAGGATATTTCACTGGGTTCTCTCTGCCCAACTTTGTGATAAAGTTACGCAGTCGGCAGGAAGCTCATTTGATCAAGATGAGTGATCTGTCCTGGATTAGATTTTCTCTTTTAAGTTTCATAGTGTCAGAAGTGAAAGAAAGGAAAAAAAGGATGCTGGCATAAATATAAAAACTCCAAGTGAGAAGACAACTTGCTCTCGTCCCAAATTAAATTAAATATGTTCTGAATTGGAGCTGGACCAGCTGCAGAGCAAATATAGTCCCTTTTTCATGTTTTGAATCAGTTAATATATTCGGATAAGAGCTAGTGAGTTGTGTTTGGCCAAGTTTTCTCCTACGGAGAAAACTCTCCTACATGCTTAAAGACAAGTAATTTAAAGAAGTAAGATTTTATATTTTACTCTGCTCTCTGTGCCACAGTGCCGTGACCCATATAGAAAATGAGGTAACTACCAACTAATACTATGTTAAATGATTTCTCCTTTTCTAGCAAAGGGATGAACAAAGACATGTACAAGCATCGTGAGCAACATGGTCTCCCTAATGTGGAATTTTATGGTCAGGAAGACCAGACCAATGATCTGTCCCACAAACAGCCAAGGAGGTGTTTTTTGCAAACTTAACTTATGTAAATAAACACATTCATTTCAGGGAGGGTGGAAGAAAAGGAGGTAAGAAAAAGGAATAAAAGCACAGTTTCTTCTTTCTGCTGCACTACTTCCATCACATTGAAAATTCCTGACAGGCAGAAAGCATTCAACTTCAAAACAGTAACCAGTATACATGATTTAGGAAGATCTTTAACAAGTTTTCTGTGTTTTGACAGAGAAAGATTGTCTGGTGAGGGAAAAGAAATACTTACATATCATCGCAGCTAAGACTGCAAAGGACTGCAGTTGAAAGGATTTAGGATAACCCCTCAGCCATCAGTACTCTTTTCTGATGAATTACAGAGAAGCTTAGGTCCCTTTGGAAAAGGTTGACTTTATTCGCTCCTCCCTTTGTTGCAAAGCAGTGGTCATTTTGGAGGATACTGTGGGTGGAAGCTCATTTAAGGACAATAAGCATGAACCAGGAGTAGCCACCATGCCATCATCAGCACGCGTTGCTTTGGTACCACAGCAGCAGAAGGACCTTCCCGCGAAATGAGGAACCCACCAGGCTTCACCATTCATAGTCATGCAGGTTGGTTTGGCCGATGTTGCGGTGAGTGGAGGAGGCTCTATGGTATCTCAGCCACCCAACAATTTGACTTGAAATCCTTAAACTTTGCCTGGAGAACTTAAATACTGAAAAGGGGGCCATTGTTAACAAGCTTTTCTAAGGTAGACATACTTCAAAAAGTATAGGTGTACCATTTATATACTCCACATTAAAATATCTTTTTAAAATTTTTCCCTTTTTACTGGCAGAATAAAATTTAGTATTGTTTTTATTTGACTTTGCATGCAAAAAAAGGAGAAAGACAAGTAAAAACATCCTTTTTTTTTTGCTTTATATTGCAATATAATTCTTGTCTAAGTTACAAATACGTTATACCATAGAAAAATACGCTTTGGAAAGGAGTGGTTTGAGGCTGTTTTGATAAGACAGGCAACATCAGTACAGAGATAATTATAGTCATTCTTTCATTTGATCTGTCTAGAAAATGCTGTATTTTTATCAGACTTCATTCCATGTTTGTCCCATGGTAGGAAATGTAAATCTTTCTATTCAGCTATGTCAAACTGTTGGAAGTTTTCTATTTTCTTCCTGTTGTGACTGACAGGCTTATTTTTAGGCCATTCTGAAGATGCTTAGTGAGTGACACAATGATATCGCAACGAGGAGTGCCTCAAATGTGAACATTTCAGTACAAAGTTCTGAAAAGTGTTTGCATCCAGCAAAACCAAGTGCCAAGAAAACCCTGAGCTCCCTGGGATCTCTGGGCAACTTCTCATGCTTGGCAAGCTGTAGTCAGCCCAGCTCTGATTTTTGTCCTTCGTCCTGGTGGCACAGGTCCCCTTGATTCTCTCGGCAGCTCATGCCATGTCAAAGGCCACTGATCTTTCCACTCTGGTGACAAAAAGACTGGAAACAGATTGTGCTTGGAGAATTGGTCCCTGGGATAACAAGGGTGATAAACTGGAGGACTAAACTCCCAGTATTGTCTAGAGTGTATTGTTAACCAACTTTCTTTTAAAGCATAATAAAGACACTCACTTCCATGTGCTCTGAAGTCCCTGGAATACAATCATCTTTTAATTGACCTTGATTTTTTTTTTTTCTTTAAATTAAAATGAAATTCATAAGTCTTGCAGACCACTCTCTAAATTACTGACCTTCTTACAGGGCATAATTCACTAGCAAGCTAAATTCCACACAGGCTGGTGTTCTGGGAAAATTACTTTAAGAAAACAAAATATCCACACACACTAAAAAAAAAAGGCCCCAAGAGATCAGGAATGCATCAAACATAAATGCATTTTCAAGTATCACATGGAAGTAGGAAAGCAGATTGCTTGAGACGGTGTTAAAAGTATTAACCAGTACGTCTAGGGTGTGATTAGGTCACCTGCCTTTCTTATGAAACTATGCAGCTTCAGCAACACCTACAGTTTCCCAATGGGAATGGCAAGTATCAGATCTTTGGCTGCGGACCTGATTGCAAATCAAGTGGCAGTTTAATTTTTGCCAGAAAATTAGAACACCTGGTGAGTGGGAAAACATTTCCAGATCCTCAGTTTTAGGTTAAAAATGATCTTAACCTGTGTGATACCTCCTAGGCTACTTTAAATGGGAGTAGTTGACTGGCACAAAATTATTAGCTATCGAAAGACAGATCTATTTTGGCGGCAGTGTCCCTGACATGATATTCCTATACTTTTCCTTGTCTTTTAATTTATTTATTTTTTTTTTCCCCACAATGTGTGTAACTGGGCATTTTCTCTTCTGCGTTCTGAAATAAGAAGCCATGAACATTTTGTTAAAACACTTCCTAGAAAAAAATGAAACACTTCGGATTCCACATTTTTGGAGTTTTTGTCTTCTGTACATTAGAAATCCAGATTGTGTACCTGAAGATATGCTATGACAATGTCAATACAAAACACCAGTGAAGTCTGTAGGAACTTTTTCCTTTGACCTTTTTGCTGTTTCACAGCTGGGACAAGGTCATGAAACTCTGTCTGTCTTCCAGGCACTGGGTGAGAAGTACGGGTGAGGTGCCAAATTCCTAGCTCAAAAAAAATGTGATGCAGCACAACTATTACATGACGGCAATAGCAGTCTGGATGAAGAAACAGAAGTTAATACTTTGCTCATCTGGTTATCTTTCTTAAGTTTAGTTACTGATGCACCTGCCACTGCAGAACCTCCAAGTCTGCAAGTGTACTTATCCTTAGAATACTGTCATGATGTAGGGAAGTGCTGTTGTCCCTCTTGCACAGCTAAACAAATGAAACATCATGTTTTCAGGCACTGTCTATGTGAAAAATATTGAGTAGCATCTCTTTTGCAGAAGAACAATTTAATAGTCATTAGAGGGGAACCATCTACTTGGGATTAAACTTTACTTTGGAGTCATTGTCTCATTCAAAAGCAGAATAATTATTCCAGAACATGATAACTTTATTCCAAAATATTATCCACAAAGATGTTTATTCCCAAGCAATCAAAATATCTGCACTAGATATACCACACAGATTCAACTATGTCGGCAAAATCTGGAGACTTGCTCATAGCCACACAAATACCTCTTCAGCAAGGAACAGATTAATTTAAAAAATAATTTATCTCTGTTTCACGTCTTTCCCTTTGAATTAGCTGAAGGGAATGACCGAGATTATTTTACAAAGAGTCAAGAGGCTAGCCATATTTTATGACAAAATTTTCAAATACATTTTTAATTTTATTCCACACATCTTTCTCCATTCAGAAAAGGAGGTGCATGTCTTCTGGTTAGAAACTAGGTTCTGTGTCTGCAATAAGTTGACATGTGCATGCAGTTTTAAGCTATGGATGCTACTTAGTTTAACATATTACCTTTTGAAAGTTTCCTACTCTTCTAAGCCTTTTGTCAATTGTGTTGAGTAGTTTCCATCAGCATACACCCTCCTTGGAGAAGGAATGATAAAGTTAAGACACTTGACCTTTCCCAGCTTTGGCCATGTCCTGGATTAGTAGGTCATCACTGTATCACTTCAACAATTTATGTAATTTGCTGACTTGTAGGTGAAAAAATGCAGTGAGTATTCTGCAGTCAAGAAGCAAAAACAGACACAGTTCTGTACACTGAAATTATTGAGTTTTTCTGTTGACCTATCTGAGAACAGTTTTGACCCCTTGTTTATGAAGGTCATGTGATAATTGCATATTTCAAACTGGTTTCATTAAAATGAATACCTGTCTGCCTGAATTTACCATTGTTAAAATTTCACTTCCATTTTTGATCTCCAATTTACCCACACTTTGTTCTTAACTCCTCAAGAATTGCTGTTGAGAAATAGAGAGGGAGGATCCTCTCCACAAATAACTTGGCGAAAACATGTAAAAAATAAATTGTTAACAATATTTACATTAGTGTGGGTGGTGAACTAATGAAATATTTTTCTCCTTCAAATAAAACAAAATGCCACCCCTCTCCTAGAGCACAAATTCTTTAAGTATAACATTAAGGCTATGAGTTAGATCCTGGCCTGGAAGGGAAATTAATGAGACAATATTGATGCTAGCACAATTACAACCTTAGAAATATCTAGTCTTTCTATGTGTACAGCTTTCTCAAGCCTTAAAAATGTAAAACTAGCCAAGTTCTCCAGAGTCACAAAAATAATATTCACCATTATTTGCCAAGACACTGATGAAGTAATGAAATGTAAACCAGAAGGGTTTCTCTTGGAGACAAAATTTAAATTATATTAATTTTCTTCTTAGGATTCTACATTCATTTCCCCTTCAGACAACTTTTAATATCCAGGGCCAGTGCACATGCAGACAAAACATGAACAATTGTGGTTATAACGGTTGTGGTAACAACTCTCACAAATTCATAAAAACTGTGAGCAGAGAAAAGCTATTAATTAATAGGCAGTATTACCGTATATTAAAAGTTGTGAAAGTTTTCAATGAGCTGTCAAAACAGAAGGGAAATGCTAAAGAAATGTACTCATATTTCTAACAAAAACATTTGTAAAAAATTTTTCTTTAGTTTTACATCAATAAAACTAAACAACATATTTTCTTGCCACTTCTAACCTTTCCACAGTTCAGAATAACTGTTTATGTTAAGTAAACGGAAATTTATTTTTGTGCTCAATAAAACAAAGGTTACATGAAACAAGATTTTAGAAGAATTTTTTTTTTTTTTTTTAACATTCATATGAAGATTAGATTAAATTCAACAAGAATAAAGTAGTTTCCTCACTGGGTAGTTTATTAACTACGGGGTCTAGAAGAAGCCTGAAAAGAGAGCGTATGAGAACTAGAATGATGTGACAAATGTGAACTGAAGCCACACAGAATACAAAGAAAATAGCTTTCATTAGGCTGGTAGATTTTCCTACTGTCCTTTAAAATTTCATAGAAATTACTCTTCAGACCTAGTGCATCTTCTGTTACACTTTTACACGAGTCCTTCAGTGAGTTTTTAGCTTAAGCCAAAAAAAGGAGGAAATATTAGTCCAGCTGTGACTTCTAACGAGATCGCAGATATTCCATCGCTTAACTACCCAGCCACAGAGATTATTTTGTGAGTATCTTCCACAGGGCATTGTCAGGCAATATAAAATATCAAATAAAGCAAGAAAGAGAGTAGACATGGCTTGGTTTTTCCAAACCCCTTACCTCAAGAATGAAGCCTATTAGGTACTGAGTTTGCGGATCTGGAGTCTGTAGTAAATCTGTAATAATACATTTATTTTCAACAAAATTTAGCTAACATGTGGGAGGAAAGAATTAGATCCACCGTATGAGAGTGACATATTACATTTGCATATGTTTGTAGAGTTTTCCTTGTGCAAAAGACGCAAATACAGCATTATAAATATATAGGATTGATTTGTAAAATATAAGCATAAATATCTATATGTTTACAGATGTATGTGTGTACAAATTTATGTATAGCTGATATTTAAATGTATAGCTGTATGCACATGTTTTTGCTTATTTGTGTTGCATCTGTTATATGCGGTTGATAAGCAGTATTTAAGTGATGGACATTTATTTTCATGGCAGATACATATGAATTGTATACAGACACTCGTGTACATATATACATGATGCTATAGCTGTCTTCAATTGCCTTTTGAGGCAGTTTGCTAATTGCTGGAGACATCCCACACGTCCTAATAGCTGAGGTACAGCTTTATAACCTGTATTATGTAAAATAGTATCTATATCTTATTATATGCTGTATTGAACAGAGGACTTCAGCGGCCATCTCTATGTTTTTTCCCCAGCTTGTAGGCTTTGATTGATAAACCTACGCATATAAAATAAACAGCAAATGAGATCAAATATGTCATTCCAGTGCTCTCACAGTCACTCAGCTGTGCCTTTCTAATGGCTTTGCATGCTGGTAAACTGTCATTTAGTCGCAGCAGTATACAAGTGACTCAGCCAAAGATGCCTGCACCCTGAAGGCTGTCGATTTCTACATCAGTGGTCTCTAAACCACACATTTCAGTCTATAAAATAATTCCTTAGAGAGCAACAGAAGGTCAAGCTTGGCTTTCACAAATAAATAGTGGTAGAAAAACCTGCCCAGGGCCCACACCATGTGACTGAGATACTGACAAAAATGCAAAGATTATTCCTATTACTAAAATAATAATCTAAAATGAAAATTCAGCTCACTGCAGAGCTACAAAAGGTATGATTTTGCAGTCTTATTCAAATGCTTTTTGTAAAGAGAGTGAACTGAACAGGCATTTGTGCTAATGCTACTTTCCACTTTATGGAGGGCAGAGGTTGTTCATCTGGGACTAAATGATATTTCCACACATTTTAAAGTCCTTTTGCAGGCCTTACAGGTGTAAGGAGTGGTTTAAAGAAGCCTTAATATATCAAGAAGCTGTCTCAGTACATTTCCAGAAGAGAAGAACTTGCCTGGCTCATAGAAGACAATCAGTTTGCAAGTGCATTTTATTAAATACAAGAAAGTGGCTACAGAGAAGAGTACAAACTTCGGTTTTTCCTATTCTGTATTTATAAAACAATGTTTTTCCTTGCACAAAGTGTATTTTCTAGTTATATAAGTACTGATCCAGTTCAGAGCACAGAAAACTTGCACAAAATGTGTGAGGGAGTAGGAGCATTTTAATGAGTGTTACATTTTCTGCTATAGATTCAGTATTTTCTCAGCAGCTGTATTAGCTGAACACACTAGACATTCATTGGTTAGTGGCTTGTTAATCCCCCTCTGAAAGCTAAGTTACCCAGGAGGAGGGGAAGTAGTGATAGGTGTATTTTGTTTAAAGCATTAGGAACTATTTAAGGAAGGTGATTTAGGAAAAAAGAACGGCCAGTGTTGCTCTGCAAAAACATGGACTCTGATCTAGTAAGAATTTTTGAAAGAGTATTTCTCTACCCCGTGCATCCCCATGTAGACCACTGGAAAACTCTTACTTTCATAGTTTTAAGTATATTCTTAAAATGAACAGATCTGTGTCCAAAAAATGCTGAAGAAATTATTACTTCATAGTCCTACACTATTAATGGGGTGTTTCCTCTGCAGCAGATCAATAGTCTCTGGCTATCACATTGCCTCTCGTCAGGTTCCTGCAGCTGTGGCTTCCTGACGCACGTGCTAGGACGGGATGCGCTCCCACCCATACACACCATTTCTCAGAGAGGATGCTTTAGACCTCTGCACTGAGACCTGCACCAGCCTCTCGAAGAAAAGGGAATTTTTTTTTTTTTCACGCTCTGGAAAGTTCCTGCTTTGTATGGGAGCAGTACACAAGTATAAACAGGAGTGTGACTCAGGATGTGAGCCTTCCCACCAGTGCTGTGCCCTAAATCCCTCTCTGTGCCTCGTGGAAACCTGCACAGACCTTCATGTATGTCTCCCAGTTTATACACTTTCAGAGAAGTATGCAGCTTAATGAATCACAGATAACTCCTTATACAACCTGTCCCGAAACGAAACTGAAGGCTTTAGTTCAGTTTAACCAACAAAAAGTCCAACCCACATATGTTATGTCTGCTTGCCTCTCTACTGCTCCGCTGCGTACAGTGTCACTTTCCAAATCAACAGCCACATGTTCTTTCTAGCTGCTATAGAT
Organism: Tetrax tetrax; assembly: GCA_009806455.1. Lineage (NCBI taxonomy): Eukaryota > Metazoa > Chordata > Aves > Otidiformes > Otididae > Tetrax > Tetrax tetrax. The sequence goes on from WHYT01017245.1 coordinate 50,661, forward strand.
AAATCTCTTTCCTTTATATTTAGAGAAGCTAAGAACATTGTTTTCCATTTTTTTTTTACAAAGTAAATTTACCTCATGCCAAGATCAATGCAAGCAGAAAATAATTTCAAAGAAACTTTATATCAGATCATTTTCCCAAGTGAGTTTTCAGTAGGTGTTCTGCTTCATCATAGAAGGAATGAGCTTTTGTTCTGTTCTTGCAGATCATTAAAGCAAACAGTCAAAAGTAGAAAATTTTAGTCTATATATGAACATACGTAGTGAGATATCTTAAATATAGAGTAGAACAAAAATAAGAACTTCTAAAAATTTAATGGCCTAGTTTGGAGGAAAGGGGGTTTCACCCTTCATACCTAGTGATCAGGAGTCTCCCTTTTCTAGGCTGATGTCTTCCCAAAACCAGACCTATACTCTGGTTAAAGGATCCAACAGCCACTCTAGTGGGTGGTTATCTGTTTGATTTGTATAATATTAAGAGGTATGTGGCGGATTTTCCAGAAAAAGTTCTTCTGAGCATGTTGCTGGACACTAAGCTTCAGCAGTCTCAGAAAATCAGGCAGATTGCCTTGCTGGCAGAGAAAGAAGCAGGTCCTAGGCACCAAGAGTTACAGTGTAGGCTTAATCTAGGAGGATTCTATGTCTATTAATAGGTATATTTCCTCCAGGTTAGATGCTGCTCTCCGTCTCTTCTCCACCAAAAGAAAAAATACAGTATATTCTCTGTTTTGGGAATATCATTTGCCTTCACAGTAACTCACCTCATCTTGCCAGCTTTCCTCAACTTTTCACAGACATCAGTGGGAGACATAACTGACCCTTTTTTACAATGTCTTTCTGGAAATAATTATTCTTTATGACTTAAAATACTACTCTCTCTTATTTTTTTTAATGGTTATTACAGCATCTTATGGACAGCAGAGGTAAATTCATGGCTTCATTGAAGTTACTGGCTTAACTTTCAGTATAAATTTTTTCCTTCAGATTGTAGTATAGAGTTTTTACGGAGGGAACGGCCACAAGTTGAGATTTGAAGAAAAATATTGAGATGAGGAAAGGTCAGGTGGCAAGAAATACTTAGCGTTCCTTTTGAGACATTCTCCTTTTTATCTATACCCTTGTTTAAATATGTGGTAGACAACTGCTTTGGTTTTGAAGGACTCTAAGAGGTGCTTAGCAGCATGGATTCCTCTGTGAGTTCCTCCGGCACCATCATGCTCCTTCATTTTTTGGTTTTTGTCCCCAGTTATATTTGCTGGTTTGCTGAATTTTGGATGCATGCATGGATGAAAAGAAAGATGCAGTCTGTATTTCAAGCATCACCTGGTAAAATTTTGACATCTGCTGTTAGGCACAGTCTGTTTTAATTTGTGCCTCAAATAATTTCAGGTGCCAGCACTGAAACCAGCGAGGCAAATGTAGATTTTAGTTCATCATAAATCATAGAATCACAGAATGGTTTGGGTGGGAATGGACCTTTAAAGCCCACCCAGTCCAACCCCCCTGCAAGGAGCAGGGACATCTCCAACCAGATCAGGTTGCTCAGAGCCCCGGCCAACCTGGCCTTGAACGTTTCCAGGGATGGGGCATCCACGACCTCTCTGGGCAACCTGTTCC
>WHYT01017245.1:70822-91063 GCA_009806455.1 Tetrax tetrax
TTTTTTTTTTTTTTTTTTTTTTTTTTTTCCCCTAATTTTCAGCTGTTCCTTGATAAAACTGGCAACGCTTTCTCTATTTGTACAGAGCGGAAGTATCAGGTATAGTTGATGAAGGAGTCTGAGTAAACTGCAGAACAGCAATTACATTCCTGGAAGAGACAATGAAAAAATGTTTGCTTTGTCGCTGCTTAATGAGAAGGAGGGCTTAGCTCTTTCAAATTTTTGTCATAAAGTGTTTTGATAACTTCTTACTAGTTAACTGTGAATCTTTTGATCTCCTGGTTTTGATAGACAACGACCCTGTCATCGTATCAAAGCAATTCCTATTACAGTAAGTGGAGAAGCACAGCTCTCTAGAGATGTCCTTAGGGCAAAGCGTGTATGCATGCACAAGGAAGACGGAGAAAAAAGGAGCGATCTATAGCATCCAGCCTATTTAGGGTTTTTCTATACGAGAAATACAATTGTGTCATGGGACCCACATTCAACACAGTTTCATTGTAGAGTGCAGCTGGTAACCTTAACCTTTAAGCCTTGCTGTGGAACATAGTTATGGACCCATCAACACTGCAAAATGGGACCATATTGTATTTGGGTCAGGGGATAACTATGTTGTAACTTCGTCCCTTGTCACGGCTGTGATTTTACCACAGATGAGGCCTTCTAAAGCCCGCTGTTGTATTATACGTCTTGTTCACGACTAATCATTGCCTCTGCAACCGCTGTTGTAGGGGAGCCACCTGCTGTGTCCCTTTCTTTTGTAAAGCATCCCCTTTAGCAGCAATAGTAGTAATTCTGGCAAACTCTAATGTGGACTATTAATCTCATTTTATTGGTTATGATAACCAACAAATTTTTGCACGGCAAATTTCTAACTTTGTGCAGGAAGGTAACGACAGTGGTTACTATCAGAAATTGTCTAATTCTGGGCTTTTCTGGCACCTGTAAAAGTCAAGGCTGCTAAAGAGCCTCCTTTCAGCTTTTGCTACTGATATAAACTTGATAGTGGCATGTGAAGGTGTGCACCATCCAGATTGCTACCTTAATATCGTTGCCAATGTTAGGGAGTAAACCCAGCAAAGGACATGAAGTCTTTTCACATAGCTTGTAAAACCTATTAGTCTGGTATTTGTGTCTTTGTATTTTGGAGGGGAGCAGGTGGTGAACTCATTTAAATTCCCAACTTCTTTTCCACAGCTCGGGAGGGACATGGGAAAATGCCCTAAGAGCCTTTTCGCTGTGCTCCCATAAATGGGAAGATGAAGGCAATGGAGAGGATGGCATGCCTTAGTGCAAGCCCCCCATCATGGATGGCTAATTGAAGCATCTTCTGAAAGGGCAAGCTGTTAGCTACCCCATCCCCTCATGGCCCGTACCCAAATGGGCCGAGGAGGGATGCGTTGACTGCACTCAGGCCAAAACAGCCTGGACTAGCTGAAGCACATTTGCTTTGAAATCTTTGCAAGGAAAAATTGAAAGGAGGACACATCTCCTTCAGAGCACAGCACAACTTTCTGAAACAGCCATTTTCTCAAGAGAGGCATGGGTAGAGTGGCAGGACCTCCTTGCCCAAAAAAGGCTGGAGAAATGCAGCTGTGCTGATGGGGGAAACTCCGAAGCCTTAAAAATTGTGCGGATGGTGCCTAAGCACCACAGTGACTGGCATGTTAAACACAGAGAGGGATGTGGGCACCTCAAATGGGAGAGCAGGGAGGCAGCAGCCCCAACACAGCTTGCCTGGAGGCACCTCATGGCCAGAAAGCAGGCATTGCTGGAAATAAAGAAAGGGAAGGCAGGTGTAGTACCATGATAAACCTTGTTACTGCAACAGTTTTATTTGCAGGTTTTTTTCATAGTTTATAGGTTTCTCTATATCACTTCCCACTATTGTACCTCCATGCTGCTCCAAGGCTGAAAAACAACCTGCAGTGCTCAGAGCCTCCTTAGTCTTTTCTTTTTACTGAAGAGCACAAGAAGCCTCTTGGAAGTGTGCACCAAAAATTGGAGTTTGACCATCATGGAAGGAAAATAAAGGTGTGTGGGGAGCGGGGGGACGGGGGGCAAGGAAAGCATTACACATTGTCAGCCCCACATTCTGGTGGAAATACAGCCACCGTGTTATTGCTCTGCCTTCCTGAGGCTGGCAGAGGCAGGGCTGGGTGGGAAGGTGCACTGATTCTAGGTGCTTTTATCAGCAGGACGGTGATACAGAGCCTAGGGGTGGAACCACATCCCACCCATCTCCCCCTTCCTCCCAACTCATGCATGGAATCTGGGTTGCTGCTTGCACAGATGTGTTATCCTAGTAAAGCCTGAGGGGAAACACAGCTGTAGCTACGGTCACGCAGTTTTCAGGGAATTACTGCTGTCAGACCTGGTGCATGCTCCTGCTACCGCCTGGCTTCTAGACAGCCAGAGAGTGGTTGCATTTGCTAATTCATCCCAGTTTTTACCAGTGAAGATTGCTTACCCTTCTCCTCTCTTCACCTTTTGCACCTCCTCAGTGAAGTGTAAAGGCTCTCTCTGCAAAATAGTGAAATTGCATCTCCAATATTTAAACTTTCCCAAGTAGGAAAAAAAAAAAGTCTGTCCTGGTATAATTTATTAATTCCTTTTGCTTGGGAAAATAAATTTATCTATTGCCAAAAGCAGAAAGTTGAGTGAATAATTCTAAAATATTCAATATGTAGCCAGCTTGGCTCCTCAGCTAGAATTCCTGTTCTTGTGCTGTTTTTCTTCCAAAAAGCAATACATGGTTTCCTTTTCTGCAGGCTCTCTCCTGAGAGATTTCTCTTCTCAAACACTGCTAAAAAGCAACCTGCAAAGATGTGTCATGGAAACCTGAATTAGCTCTCTGAATTTCAGCTGTCCTTAGCCAGCATAATGTGTGAATTTTGTTTTTTACTGAATGCAAGCACCTTCACCGGTGAAAAATTATCTTCACTGAAAGTGAAAAAATGCACAGACACTCACATGCATTTCATTTTACTTTTTTTTTTTTTTTTGCACACAGCATGAAAAATTACATTTACCATTCTGCCATAAGTGTTGTCAGGCAACTGTAATTAATATTGGCTGCATATAACCATCACCCTCCATGAATGGGCACTGAATTTGCCTGTACCAAAGTTACAAGTTTCCACTGTGCATCTCAAACAGCACCAATTTTGAAAGAAAGCAACTAAAACTGGAGGTTTTTTTCTGGGCAGAAAGTGCACTGGGCATCATCTACTTCCAACTCTGAAGGTCAAGAAAATGCCTCTGTGCATGTTCTCTCAGTCCCACTGTGACCAAGGTCCTGGTTGAATCAGGAGCCTCAGAGTTTGGTAATGTTGCTTATTAAAGGACTTAATCCACTGAGCTTCTCCTAAAAGCCAGGTTTTGGTAAGCTGCTCCTGTGAGTTTCTAGTCTCAAACCTGTTTTATGTCTCCAATAAGCGGCTCTGTTTTCACTCAGCTCCTGTGCATGCTTACATACCAGTCAACAACACACGACATCTCTTTTGTCTCAGCAATATCCAAGGAATGTTCTTGGAGAACATCCAACACAACAAAAAGAAAAGCACTACTGAGGTGTCTGAAGATGAAGACTGCGAAAGCTCAGACAGATTTGGTATGTTCTAAATTGCCAGCTGTGGCTGATGTTAAAATTTTCCCTGTTCTGATCTTTGACTTCCCTGCCAAAGGCATCCATCAACCAAAAATTCTTTTATTGCATTATTGCACACTGAGCGTGTCCTACAACATGGGTGCTTCTGAGGGCACATTGATAAAAACTCTGTAAGTCCTGGGAGCCTGCAATTTCACCACATTGCAAAGACAATTTCAGAAAGGGCAGAAAATGGCTTCTTAGGCACAGAGTTGTTCAAATTAGATGAATGCCACAGCATGAACTGCTATTGGGAAGTCAAAACACATTATGCTGTGAAATAGCTTAAAATAAACAAATACAGCAATAAACAACATAAAAATTAATAAATAAATAATAAAGTGGTAGAATACTGGCCCAGGTTGCCCAGAGAGGTGGTGGATGCCCCATCCCTGGAAACATCCAAGGCCAGGCTGGACGGGGCTCTGAGCAACCTGATCTGGTTGGAGATGTCCCTGCTCCTTGCAGGGGGGTTGGACTGGATGGCCCTTAATAGTTCCTTCCAACCCAAACCATTCTGTGATTGTCTGATTAAAAATAAATTTATTTTTTCTGGCAAGCAATCAAAAAGCTGTATTTAATAATACCTAAATTTGTCAATGGCATGTCCAGGAAGCACTCTTTTCTGAGCAAAAGGAAAGTCCTTTTGCTCTAGTTTTACAGAAAAATAGACAAATATTGCTAGACAATTGTGAGATTTTGTAAATTCACTACTTCAAGTGGATCCCTATAACTGAATTACCTGGATTGTAATTCTCTAACACCGAGATATGTTTTGTTACATCTAAATAAAGCTGCGGTGATTATTTCCATCTATGGATGACCATGGTAGCTACCCAGAAAATACTTCTTGTCTGACATGTCATAAGCTGTCATCTTTAACAAAAAAAAAAAAACCAAACTGAGGCAGGCATTACTAAGAGCCACATAGCATGGTGGCAGAAAGAAGAGACAAACCTCAGGGCTCTCAGGGGTCACATCTGCCTTCGAGTGAAGACAAGGCAGAAGGTGGTGCTTCGGCTTTACGGCTTATTTTTTTACTGGTGCTATCTATTTTTGAGGGGGAAAAACTCACCCGTTCAAACTGACGACAGAAGTAATGTCACCATTTCTACCCCTGTTAGCTGCAGTGAAAAGCTGGTACACACAGCCAGTATGAGATTGTGTCCACTGGAGGGATGTCATTGCTGGGAATCAGGCTCTGAGTCTTTCAGCTGAAGAAAGCGCACGTAAGGACATTACTTTGTCAGATGTAACAGATGAAGTAGTGTTGCTACAGCAGTGAAAATATCTTTATACTACTGAAAACTACTTTAAAGCCCAGAGTTACTGCCAAAGAAAAAAGAATTGCTTTTTCAGTGGCCTTCGTCCTGTTCCCACTTTCTCGGCTAGCATCTTTCTGTTGCTGTATTATATATAGAGGTGAAGGATCCTTTCCTGAGTGAGTACTGGAACTCATTCCCCCAAAAACCATAAAAATAGGTTGCTTATAGGATTCCATTACCTGCTATATTTCCAACAGCTATTTTAATTCACCCTTGGCTCTCTGTAACATTTCTTACCCAGGCCAAGAGTTGATTTTTTTTTGCAAGAACGGAGGACATCGAAGGATGACAAGACAGGACCTGGATGCATTGGAAGCATTTCCCTGCAGAGATCAGTTGTCTTCATTAGCCAAGACAACAAAATAATGAACATGAAATAAATTCTGCAGATAAAACTAGGCTTATTGCTGCTGTTTGTAAAATCCGTCACTGATGCTGCCGGGAAGAGAGGGTGAAGCTGGAAAGCAGAGCTGCAATAACACAAACCTCCCCGCCACCAGCGCTGTGAGCAGCTTGCAGGAGTCTGACAGAAGGTTGAAAACTGCTCTTGTCTCCCGACCCTACGACGTGCCTCCCAGCTCATCCCAGAGGAGAGTGACCTCCTGGTCTGGAAGCGTCAGAAGAAACACAGGCAACAACCGTACGTACAAGGATGGCCCCGCAACCCTTGTCAGGCTGTGATATACAGCTCAGCGGGAATTTATTTCAAATCGGTGGAGATTGGGGGCCCCATAAACCTGTACAGCCTCTACCAGTGAAATAAGGTTAGTAAGAAACATAAACTCTGATACCGTGCAGTGAAGTATGCCTTCAGTCAACTGCAATTCAGTGGTGGCATCGTGATGGATACTCCAGCAGCTTGGTTTGTCTGCTGATGGATCTGACCAGCACATGCATTCAGCTCCTTTCCTCTCCCTTCTTTTTGCCTCCCTACCACTCTGCTGCCCGTTAGGGTACAGGACTGAGGTTTTCTGGCTGCAGAGTCAATGCTAAGGAGTGACACTTCAGCAAAAATTGCTATACATCTCCTGAATGGTAACGCATCTCAGCCATGCTCCGGGGCAGGACAAAACTTGCAAAAATGAAAAATACAATGGAGACAAACAGAAAAAAAAGAGGCAATTAAAAAAAAAAAGAAAGAAAATTTATGCTGATGCTGCCTTGTCTGTCTCACAGGAGAAAACACACCAGGCAGAAACACCGTTTTGTTTTTTTTTTTCCTCTTCATACTACTGTCAGTGCGATGTTGAACAAGTGCCATTAATCAAGAGCTCTGTAATTCATTAAGCACAGTGATGTACTTGAAATGTTATTTCAGTATCATTGTTCAAAGCCCCTGTTAGAGATTTGAAAAAGTAAGCTGAAGAGAATTAGCTGCTGCATTTTAAAACCCAGACCAGGTTTAATTTGAAATAACATCTTTCTCACCGTTAACCCAATTCTGAAAATGAAGACAGGGAAATCTACAATGCCTTGGCAGATCTCCGTAGACATTTCTCTGTCACCATCCCAAGCAACACTGCACACTCCTCACGGGGAAGTGCAGACACTACGGCCATGCCGGATATTCCTTTCCTGCCTTTATCCCCATTGCCATGAGTCCAAAACTGCTTCGTACAGCGGAAGCAGCTGAGTGTTTATCCTTTAATACAGATCATGTCTAATACAACTGCACATGCCCTCAATATTTATAACAGCACCCAAATCTGGTTTAATTGCATTAAACCGCAAACCTGCGTGGTTTCTGGTGGCAACGGTTTCCACAGGTAGATTACACACACTGCAAAACAAAATTGCTCATTATCATTACATTTCCAACTACCACCCTTGTTATATATTGAGAGTATGATTTACCTTCTGCCTGCATCTTGTTTTACGTGCATCTATCATGCAATCTCCTATTGGACTCCCTTTTTAAAAGAGAATCCTTGCCTTCGTAATAGCTCTTCAGACAGGACAGATTTTAAATATTTAATTATTTCCGTTACCTTCACTGCTTTTCTTTTTACTCTTCCATTACAACATGGTGACAATATATCTGAACAGACTATTCGCAGTGAGGGAGGGATATGTTTTCAACAGCTGGTACAGTATTCTCAGTACAGAGAATCTTTTGGTGTCCTACTTGCAATATTTTCTTGGCTTTTTTTTGCCTGTATGCCTGCATTTTGATCAAAACCTGGGAATGTTACCAGTACTTTGAGCCATCCTTTAGTTTTTTTCCAGAACATATTCGTTTACACAGCCTGCTACTGAATTCCTCCTGGCTTTGACTTCTGCAGACACAAACTTTCTTAGCTGCTTCTGCAGATTCTCGCAATCTTTCTTGTCTTGACTAACCTGAATTTTTTATTACTTACAGACCTTGTTAGGCTTCTCTTGAACATGAGGATACAGATTACATCAATTATTGTACAAGACTTAAAGCATTTAACTGTTATACTTTGCTAAAATAAAAATCTGTGTATTTCTACCTCTCCTTTCTGCCTTTCTATCCATTGTCTATTTTTAGATAATCTATCTCATGTATTTCAAGACTTTAGATTTTTACATCAAAATATCTTTTTTTTTTGCCTTAATAACTAATAGTGATGGATTTTGTCAAAAGATTCTATAATTCTATGATTATGTTACATTGACTATTTCTGATTCATCCATTCTATTGCTAAAACTTCAGTGTATGTCTGGTAGGTTGTAGAATTGTGATTTTTTTTTTTTTTTTAGAACATATATAATACTTTTACTATCTCTGTGGCTCTGATCTTGCATTGGATGGCATGCAGCTGGGTTGCTATCTTTCTAACAGAAAGTTGTATGGGCAGAAAAGTTTCACTAGCTTGAAAAGTACAAAAAGTGGGGAACCTGTAATAATAGCTTTATAACCCTATACTTGCAAGGCAATGAATGAGATAACTTATAAATAAATAATGGTATATAAGTAAAAAATATGCATAGATCAACTGATTCTACACCAAAGTAATCAACCTGTCTGAATTCCTCTTTCCTTGGAGAGAGCTTAGCTACAGTTAGTGCTTATAAATGCACTTAGGATTTTTTCCTTATGTTAAAAAAAATTGTGCAGAAAACACTTTGAGTTGGAAATCTTGCAAGCAGAAAGATGATTCAGAAATACATGCCAAGAAGTCTTGTCAATACCCTGACGGCATTGCACTTGATGCTCCTTCAAGAACTCTACGGATGGATTGCCCACGAGCCGGAGACATGTGGTGATGTGACCTCCTTTTCAAGCGTGTGACACTGGATATCGTAGTGCAGCAAGTTTAAGGGCCTTTATCTCCTTCCAATGCTCAGCATGATGATGATGCAATGCCAGAAGTGACCGCCTTTTCCCATCGGCACTCAGAAACCACATGCAGCACACACCAATGTTGTCTCCAGAATGACCTCATGGCTGTTTCATTCACTTCCACCTGCATTTGCTCTTACAAGACCAGCTCAAATGCCTCTTCCAAACAGAATCAAGTTTGACAAATATTTAAAATTATCAATATACATATTTTAAAGGGATCACTCACCACCATGCATCAGATGACCTGAAACTTTATTACGTAGATTTTAACGAGCAGCAGGTCTATCCTTCTCATGAACGTCTTCTTACTGTCTCGGGCTCACACAACCTAGGATCTTCTTCTCTGGCACAAGTGAATCACTTAACAAATAAAAATTATTCAGTGGTTTCAGTTTTGTCTTTATTATCTGCTTCTTGGTGCAAAAATATCCACAGATAATGTGCTGTATTTTCTATGTGAAGAAGTATGGATCACCTGAGGAGGCTATTTCAAAGGCTGTGGCTATTTTACTGTCATGAGCGTCTCTCGAGTTTTTTGCTTTATCTTTATTATAGGTAAGTAATTCTGTACTTTTATAGCATTACCCAGGTCCTCTTTTGAGGTTTTGAGAACCCTAATCTTCTAAAGCATGTGTAAGTCCCCTTGCCATTATTTCATTTACTTCAATTTAACTGCCTGCCACAGAATATTTTCTTAATAAAACTGATCAACTGTTATTGTTGGCCAGTTTACGCAATAAATATTTTAATGCACACGTTAAACATGAATCTGGCAAAAACTATGACATAGTTTTGTGTTACAGACTAATTTATTACTAAATAAATATACATGCTATATATTCTATATAACATTGTGTGTGTGTGCCTGTCTGTTGCTTGCTTGGGGAAATATTGCAATGGTGAAGGCACTGGAAGTTTAGGAGAGTAATTTTCAAGGATGCTTCCCCCTTACCTCATCCCTCAATCTATTCTTTACTATAGGATAAGTCCAGGAAAGTAGGCAAATGCTTGGTGACTCCAAAAATGAAACTCCAGTGTGTGTGCTACCAATAGCAGGAAGCTAATGCCATAAATGGCATAAAATGCAATTTCTGGTAAAATTAAAATTATATATTTTATATGTTTGATTAAAATATGTCTTTTTTTTTTTTCTAAAAGAGGTAAGGTGGTTTTTTTTTTCAGCTTTTCATTTGCTGCTGAAAATGATGTTTGGCTTTAAAAGAATTTTCATTTTGATAAGAGTGATGCTGCATACTGCTCCCATGCCATTTAACCAACACTTCTTTTTATTCAATTATTTAGCAACACGTAGTGAAATAGCATTTAGTTTACCAGGCTTCCTATAGTACAATTTCTGAATCAGAAATTCTTCATAGTCACCAAATAAAATTAAAATTATGTGTGCCAGGACTAATTAATGATATTCACTGTGACAGTCAATAGTCTTGCACATAATGATTATATTATAAGTGCAAAAATAGATGAGTTTAAAGAGAAAATATACAAAGGGTGTATTTAACAAATCAGGCATATAGGGCTCACAAACTTGCTATTTGAAGTGGTCAAATGCAGGAGGGTGTTTGCAAAGAAAGACAATCTCTCCCTCCATCCATCTATCCAAGATATTTTAAGGCATTATCATTTTGGCAGCTACATCCCAATTAGCGACAAGAACTACAGAAGGAGCTCCCATTTCCGTTGCAGTTTGCTGCTCGTGGCAGGAGTGAGTTTATTTAGCAACAATAAGCATGATGTGGTAAGTGTCCACTCCATAAAGTCCTTGCTTGTACCAATGTCTCCGCACAAGCGTCACGTTTTTAGACCCCTAGTTGGGGCATTCATTAAAACTTTTCTGCATGCAGATGCAGTGCTCAATCCCTGCCTCGCAGTTTTGGGGTAGTCATCAACCTCAAGTGGCAGCCGTGGGGCTAAAAGTGTTTCTTCATGAAGAGTGTGTCTTTCATCGGGTGTCTGAAATATATTCGACATTAGGCCTATTGAAAGATGGTCTTTGTTAGCAGGGTGGGTGTGACTGCAGCATTCTCACAGGTTTACGTGTTTAATTAGCTGGCAGAGCAGAGGAAAGAGTAGGAGCTGAAAGCAGAGGAGGGCTTGCAAAAGAAAATCATGTGGAAGCATTGTGCAACTATGAAGGTGTCGAACGCTATTAATAATTTTTTTTTTTTTTTAAAAGGAGGAACAACAAAAATAACTGACTTTTCCTTGCATGAGAAAGACCTAGTTGCCTGATTTTTTTTTATGCAGCACAAATAATTTGAGAAAGTAGCAAACAGTGACATACACAGCAGACAATTTACGTCAGTGTGCTCATCTTTGAGAAAGTCTCTTCATCTGAGCTACAGCTACCGATTCATCAGGAAAAGAAACTGCATCTTTTAAAATGTCAGCTGTTCCTCCTCCTGCAGCTCACTGGTAACAAGTTCAAATGTTATCAGTCAGGCTGGGTAATGACACGAGTGAAGCTGGATGAAATTTTTGTACCACAATGTGCCGATTTCTAAGCAAAACACATGCATATAATTGAAACAATTGTGCTAAATTATGACTTCATCATCATTTTACATACACATGTAAATATAAGATTGTGTAAAAACAGAAAATTAAGTGAATATTTTTTTTATTGCTGCTCATTTTTATTTTGAAATGCATTAGTTATAATTCGCATGGCAGTAATTTTGATTTTCCTGAGGGTACAGAGCACTGATAGAAGCTATTAGGCCTTATTTTCATACAAGGAATAGCCATATTACACTGCTATATTACTCTTTCCTGGCCCTATTACTCCTTGCCCAGCTGGAATAAAACTCCAACAACAGCAGGAAGTGGCAATCCATACAGTCAGACAAATGTAGTAGAGGAATTGAGTTAGTTTTCATTTGCCTTTGAAGGACAGCTGTGAAAATAACTATTTTCCAGCCCAAAGCAACCCCTTTTCTTTAACCTACAGCAGATTCTGGATTTGGCTGACCCAAAGATTTTCTCAACTACGAGAAGAGACCTAATGGCATGAGACAGTCTAAAATCTCCTTTTCAAACTTATAAAATATTTACGTCAGTTTTCAAAAATAATACTTTATCATGAGGATTTAAAATAATAAAGATTTCAGAAGGATTTGGAAAAGGGGGAAATAAACTAAAACACATTTTCAAAATTTTTCCTTTCCAAGTCACATTCTGTGACTTGGTTATTTTACAATCATCTCTGTGTTTTCAAATCTGGTTTTGTTTTTTTTTTTTCACACAACAATTTACCTGCCCTCAAAAAAGTCAATATGTGAAACATTTTCATTAAGTTCATCCTCAGTTTTAGGCAGCACCCTCAGCCTAGAAATTTCTGTTGAAGGCAAAGGCTTCATCAGCAAGGCGTGAGGCCAGCTCTTCCACATGGTACAACAACTTGGGTTAAAAGAGCTTGTGACAGAAGATTTACCAATGGATTTATTGCTTTTCAGATGAACAACTGATTTGGTGCCCTGATGCAGATTAATGATCTTCCATTGATTTTTCAGTTTTCTTTACCATTGAACTGTAGAACAGAAACTCACCACATCAATCTTGGATGTGTGCTATTGATATCATTTCACAGCAGGCACACAGAATTTGATTTTGCTAAAGCTGGCCTTCATAAGCGTTTCTGTTTTATTCCTCTTTAGTCACATGTATTGATTTCAGTGAGCACCAGTGTTTTAGTAGAAATAAGAGATATTGTTGGGAGCTTACCTGCTGCCCTTGCTGCAATAAAAATGATAGTCCAGTATAGTCCCATAGAAAATCAGACTGGGCTTTATTTTTGCTGTATTTTTAGTGATTTTATTCATAGTGCACCCTGAGTACCCCAGGAACTGGTGCATGCCCAGCTCCAACCTCTCCACATCCTATACTTTATTTTTTTGGAAGTTATCGGTCCATTTTATCCAGCAATTACCATAAGCCAAACAGTTCAAATAACTTAGGGCAAGATTTTGGCTGCTGCACTCATACCATGAAATATTTCCATCTCCACAGCTATCTCCTGTGGAAGACATGCCTACTTTATCAAGCACAAACTATGAGATTGGTCTTTTTTAGTCAGACTCTGTATGGTGTTCAGTTGCTTTCATCCCTTAACTGGCCTGCTTACTCATCACTTATGTAAATAAATTGTTTTAATCAGCTCCACATCTTCTCTGTGTGTGACCATTTCTCTGGTGAATTGTTATGATATACCCAGGCAAAAATCTGAATGCTCCCATTGCGGAATGATCAAAGACAAGAAATTTAAATAGTTTAAAGGCTTTCAAACGGAAAAGTATTTTTAAGGGAAAAAAAAAAAAAAGTCATCTAGTCTCTAATGTATTTTGTTTGTCCAGAAATTATTTTTGAAATATATATTTTTTACAAAAACCTACTGCAGAACTTTTGGATGTTGAATAAATTGCAAGAACAGTTTTTCTTCTGGATTATTCCTCATCCTCCCCTCACGTTTCTTAAAACATAGGACAAAAGTAAGAAAGAGAAAACAAACTACAGGTGACTGGTATTAGCCATGTAACTTAACACACTGTTGGAAGGTTTTCTGAAAATGGAAAAAAAAGGGAGATTGAACAGATGGAACTTCACTGAAAAAGAGTAGAAGAACAGAAAAAATAAAATAAAATAAATATATTTTAATCTGAGAGTATGAAATTGCTGTATTTTAGACTTGATTTAAACCAATTCCTTGTTTACTGTTCATCCACTGTAAAAATGACATTAAATCTTTTGGCAGCTGAGAGTTTCTCCAGGCTTTCAAATCTAATTTTGTGTCTACAGTGATACAGCATTGCACTACTTCTGCTAATCAAATTAGTCAATATACTTCAACACTTTTAAAAAGAAACTTATTATCTAGGTTGCCCCAAAGTGTGTTTGTGCCTGAAACCCAGTGTTTTAAAAATTGGTATTTAGGAGGCTTCCCGTGATCCTCACCCTGAGCAGTCCCCTGCACCCTCAGGTTGCCCACATAAGTCACTTGGGACAGGATGCAAAAATACAAGGTCTCCTCAGTCCCTGGATTCTCCCCTAAAAGTTATAAATTGTGACATTTTACAGCTGTTTCTATTTTCCTCCTGTTTCTCTCCTTTCTTCACATCACATATTACATGCACAAAACGGATAAACCATGTAATTACATGGTTTTCATTATTTGTTTCCCCTCTTTTTTTTTTTTCTTTTCTTTTTCTGAAGTGTAATCTCAGACAACACGAACTGTCTCATTAAGGATTTCTTAATATCGGCCTGACTGGGAAAGGAGATTTTCTGTAAGAAGTCAGAAAGGGTCTGGTATGAAATTACACTGGTGAATTAGCACATTGAGACAATTTGCGATAGTAATGCATTGCTGTGGGAAAGCTGCCACCAGCTGGAGCCACTTTTAATGCTGGTGCTAAGAAAGTGATAAAGGTGAGATTAGCAGGAGTAGTAGAAAAGGAGAAAACAAATGGACAGAGGGAAAAAAATTCACACTAATTAGCTAAGAAATGAAGTATCTTTACAGCCACTTTTCACAGCCTCGGAGAAATAAGGGCTTGAATTTAGCAAAGAATAAATACATGCCTAATAAAAAATAAATCATCAGATCAGCTGATTGCCTAAGTAAATGTCATTAAGGTTTTACTGTATTTTGAAATATCTGAATTAAGTAAATACAGACTTGCATGACGTGCTCCGTGTTTCCCCATAAAGCGGTGGCAGATAAGGCTTCCTGGAGATCTGCAGGGAATGCAGCGCTTTGTCATCTGCAGTGCTCATCATCTAAACAGTGTGTGTTTTAGCAGACACTGTAAATGGAAAATCATAACAGAGAGAGCAACTGCTTTGAATAGCAGCCATGCCTTGAAATATTGTATGCTTGGCATCTCTGCTCTTTTGCTGAGCATCAAACACAAGGTCTCGGGCAAACTTTGCCTCAAAGACTTTGGGAAAGGGATAAGCAGCAGTCTTTATGTACCAGTGTTAGGAATCTTTATCACATAGCAAGATGCAGGGAAAAAAAAAAACAACACAGCGAGGGCTGGTCTTTTTGTCTTCCCTCAAAGAGAAATGATAATGTCCACCATTTTTTTGTTGTGAGTAATTACAAATTGGCTGCCTACAAGCTGAATGGGATGGGAAACTTGTGGTTATGCTGCTTGTTTTGTGTCCAAAAATGGGCTTTTTGGAAGTGATCTTCCTTGTTATCCCAGAAATTAACCAGGTATTAATTAACCTAGGGAGGAACCAAGCTGACTATGGTAAGCTTTTTTTTTTGTCTCCTAGATGCCTTTCACCACATAACACTCAGCCAACACACAGCGGAGGAGGAACAGTTTTGTGGTCACCTGTACAACCTATTGTTCTCTTTTTTTGTCATGATTAAGCGATATGCTTTTCCTCTTGGCATGTATTTATGACTTTAAACCTAATCATTTTAAAGTACCTAGGCATTGTGATAGTTCTAATTTTCAGGTGATATTTTAATAACAGATGGCAGACCCTTTTTGTGACAAGGAAGCTGGCGGGAATAGTCCTCAAAACATACACAGTACCCAGCCCGCCTTCCACTGTTGGTGTGCCGTAGGAAAGGCTCATGTCTCTCTTGCTGGAAAAGCAAATTTTCACTTCCAAGAGGTCAGGACTGATTTTGCTGAGGAACAAAGTTTGTGCAGCAAGGGCTGCCAGAATATTTTTGGTTTTTCTCTTAATAGAAGGAAGTAGTGTTTTTCTATGAATCAGTGGGCTATTTTTTAAAATGCATATATCAATATCTGAAACTTTAAGCTGGGCTTTCTTTAGTATCTTTAACTTCTGCAAAAATATTACAACAAAACTGATGACCAAATGAGCCACTCACTCCACCAAGTAAGGCATTCTCAGCTTTTACAGTTGACTAACCGCACATGTCATTACCAGGGAACTGAATTCAAATTCCTGGAGGTATTATGCTATTTCTGCTCTTCTTTCAATTCTCATCCTACTTTAACAGGCTAGCCAAGAGCTAGTTCTTAACTCTTGCTGTTTCTCTTTTACGATATCAACTTTGGCTTCACAGAGTTGAGCTAACACCAAAGGTCTGCAAGAGGGTTGAAGTCTCTAACTGCTATGGATTTCAATGGGAATAAAAGTTGCCACCACATGGGAAAACCATACACTGCAAATCCAGTTCTTCACCAGTTTAGTGCAATTTCGAACAAAAACACATCTCGCCCCCCAAGTAATATGTCTGTAAACTCGTATGTTAAAATCACTACTGTGCCTCTGAGTTGTTGTGTGCATTTAGTATACTGGCTCTGTCTGACAGAGGATCACACCTGAAATTTTACAGGCATTCATTAAGGTCTTAGAGTTAATTTTAAAAGATGTTCCTTGCTGTTTTTGCTTACTATCTTCGTATTGGAGATATCAAACATTTCACTGTAACTTCAGGTTCAATGGTGATGGCATAAGTGTGCACCTCCATACGTACAAACAAGGTAAACACAGATGCAATATATACAATTTAGAAGAAATACAGAACACATCTGGAGATTTTTTTCGTTCTCTTGCATTCAAATGCTCATTCAGCTATAGTTCTATTGCATTTGTATAAAGTGAAAATATTGTAACTCAATGATATTAAATGACTCCTCTAAAGATATCGAACAAGTCTACACTTTCCTTACATTATCACACATTACTAACAATCCCAAGTAATTTTAATGTATGAAAATTGAGTTCCTTGACTGGAACAACCATCTATTCAGCAAACAAGAGTAGATGATAAATGCTTCATTATCACCAATACTCATGGAAAGGGGACTCAAAGAATTTTAGAGGGGGAATAAAAAAATAAGAAATGTGAAAAACATTAATGCGATGCTAGGGATGAAAATGTAACAGGCGCTTTTGAATGTGTGTTTATAGAAGTGTAATCAACTTCATATCACTTCTTTAATGGAGAAAATTAAATGCACAAATCATGCTAAGAAGATGATATAGTTCAGAATTTAAACACAGGAGTTGGAACTCAAAGTTACATTTCCTACCCCAACTGAAGACGGGCTCTTTGGGCTGCACTTACTGAAAGTCTAAGCAAAAGAATTGTTATATCTGAAAATGCTATATTAATTATATAAGCTTTATTCTTTTAATATATTCAAGTTAAAGTTGATTTTGGTTACTTAACATTTCGTATCTTTTACTTTAGCATAAGCTTAGAATTCAGTGCTCTGGGGAACATTAAAGAAGCCTGCCTTCTGAACCTGGATAAGCTGAATTTTTTTGTACTTTGGATTATAAATCAAGACCCAGTGTGTTGTGTAGGAATGGAGAGATTGGCAATACCGTGTCCTGAGAGGACTATGGTGCCTGGAAAAATGTCTGATAAACCTGGTAATTGACCCAATGCTATAGGAAGATAAGGTATGAACCCATAAGGTTTGTTAGATTGAACGTGTAAGATGATTTCAAAGAAAAACACATTCTGGCTCCTAAAACAACAACTGTCAGGATGCACTGGGTGGTTGTCTCCTCTGCAGAGGGGCTGGCATCCAAAACACTGGTGGGAGGCTGTTAGAGTGCTGCAAGTATATTTCAGGAAGGTGAGAAGAATGTCGTTCTCCCTGGAAAGTGGAAAGGGAAGGAGAGGAGCTCAACCACTAGCGCTGGGTAATTGACACCGTGAGATTTTCGCTCCGCCCCGAGAGCACATAATCAGCACACTCTGGAGAGACCGTTTTTTTTCTCTGTGATGTATGCAGAGAGCTTGAAAAACCTAAACCCATAAAAGTGCATGGTAAAAATACTCCTAAAAGTTCATCAGTTCACCAGATCACCTTGTTCCATCTAACTTTCATCAATAAGCAATGCATATGTATCCGTGTACATATGTAGGTCTGCACGCATGTCCTTCTGTAGATACACCTAAAAATGGGAATGATAGGGCAAAGTAATTCTTACTGGCTAGGAAATGTGTAATAAAGTAATGGATATCACCTTTCGAAATTTATACGATTCTGTGAATGCTATTAAAACACTTTAGTAAATATATTTGAGATCTATAAACATACTTCTTATTTTGATAGCCTACATTTTACAGTAACTTCAAATACACATTTAAGCAACTTAAATACTTGAACTCACGAGCATTTTCTCTCATTTCATGTTGACTGAAGCAGCATCATGACCTAATTGATAAATTCCGCTATTAAATAAAAATTGGTGTTATAGTAATATAATTGGGGATGACAATTCACGGGTTTGTATTATTAGATAACAGACTCCAGCCCACTCTAGTCTCAGGTGACCTGAGAGAACTATCGAAATCTTAAAGTGAATGCTTGACATAAAAGTACTGCTTCCATTGTACTACTGCTACCTTAAATGTACAGCAAATTATTTAAATTCTAAGGTTAAAAAAACAACAAATCATTCAGCTTGGAAGCTCTCAAGAGCAGCCTCTTCCTTAGAGTCAGACTATTCTAAATTTATTGTTTTTGAATGCAGCACAAGAGGAAAAATAAACATATAACTAAAATATCTCCTATGCTAAAAATTATGATCATTGCCAAAATCAACTAGAAAAAAGACTGAAATATAGTAGTTTGAAGTAATTTACCATCAAATACTTTGCAACCATATTCCTACACCTATATATTGTTTCTTGAAAATGAGGTTGAAGAATTACTACAGCTCAATGCCTAGAGAGTGGAGGGTATAAGACAGGAGAAATCTTGTAACGTCCTGAGCCATCATATGATATTTTCATAGAGCTCTTTAAGGCAGACAGACTTGGCAAAGCAGTTGCTGGTAGTTGAATTACTAGATTCCCTTACAACCAAAAGAATGATGTTAGACATTCTTCCTGGCAGCACAGACCTGCCCAGAAATGGGTAATCATTAGTACAAAACTAGCATGTAACATTTGCTCTTGAAAAGTCAAATCAGATGAAAATACAACTAGCATTAGCTTTCAGACAGTTAATTATTCATCCTGAGCAGCATACAAAAATCTAAAGCTCTGTAACTGGCATGCTGTTTTTACAAAACCTGTTCATATTGCACTCTCAAGCTTAGCTGTCATTTTCACAATATGACTTGAAACTCTCTGGTTTAAATCTCATCTCTGCGTTATGTACAGATTTTACCCTTGTCAAATTTGCCATTAACAAATTGCATAACCTCCCTCTCAAAAAAACCCCCCAACAAAACAGATGATAGCTTTAAAACTTGGTACTTTGGTTTCAATTTAAATAGCAATTAACCTTCGCAATTTTTAGACACAGGAATGTACAGTTAGCTTAATAGGGGAAGATTGTAATAAGTATTTATTAATGTTTTAGATTAATGCAAATACAATTTGAAATCACAGGATAATCCTGATACACTTGACATGGAGAAGGCAAACAAATGGAAAATGTTAAATAGCAGCAAGACAGCTATTAGGATAAGAATAGTGTAAATCAATCAAAAATGAATATGGACACAAACATATGATTATAATATAATTAATTCATTTATTTGTATTCTTTTCACAAGCATCATTCTTCCATTATTCTTTTATCTTTTTTTTTTTTCCAGGATTTTCTGCAGATGCCTGCACAGCACTAGTGAAATACATAAAATTTTCAGCAATAAAGACTGTTTTATTTCCCATGTTCATAGTATTAGCCCATTACTTTTAATCCTCTAATTTTATTTTACAACTATCAAAACAATTTTCAGCTCTGAAGGATGGATTCAGAAATTCTATAACAATTCATCTATTCCAGAAATATACGTTTGGTTACTGAAAGAGGCTTTTCATACAGAACAGTTTAACATCCTCAAATAAGGCTGTTAATAACAAACAGAAAAACTGCATTTCTTTGATAGCGATGCATAATAATATTAGTATTTATATTGTTATGATCTGGATGATGATTTGATTCTGCAGCTAGAATTAATTCAAAAAGAATTTTTTTTTACACAGTTTACTGAATTTAGGAACCAACTATTACAAAGAACAGCAATGCTGTTTAAAATCAGATTGGTTTTGTCTTTATTCTGCTTTTTTTCCTTTAAGCAGTGTCCTTGATTCAAGAATCTTCTGTCAACGACAAGGAACACCTGTAGACTCCTGGTAGGAAAAAAGGCAATTAAATAACAAACAAAATATTTAAAGCAAATAAATTATTCAAAGGCTGGCCTAAGATTCTCTGTTATCAGAATAAAGATAGCTGTAGGATTAAATATGTGCTTATTCATGTTTCCTCATTTCCTACCGCGGTCTGAAATGCATGATGCTTTAGATATAGAAATAACTGACAGTTAATTAACACACAGGTCTATTAAAGAGGTCTCCTCAAAAGCAGGCAGATTCAAGTTATACTGAGATGACTGCCACGAAGGCAATTTTTGCAGTGGGTTTCATAAATGGATATCTTGACAGGCAAGTAACGAAAGTACCCTAAAATAAAATATGATTTAAAAAAAACAGTAGGATTTTTCCATTTATTTCCAGAAGCAGTCTTCACCAAATGGTCTCTTTTGTTCCATTCACACCATTTCTTCAGAACCACCTTCGTAGTTATTAAGGGCATCCTGAAGTCAGTGGAGGCTGTGATTATGGCACAGAACAATAAAAAGAAATAAAAAAAATCAGAATGACAAACCCCAAAAATTTTAACTTTAATATTGTTTCTGGAATTTCTTGTGACAGTCTGAAAGATGAGTTGCTAGTAGTGCCGGGAGAGCTACTGGCTATTTGTGATTGACAAAACTGTTATAGTTGTATGACTTTATGGTATAATGGTTTAAACAAAAGTAATTTTTTTTTTTTTAAACAGAAAATAAAACAAAACAAAACCCACACAGTGAAAGAACGGGAAAGCTTAGCTGCGTTCGGCGCCCATTGATGAAAGCACTGTTCTCTGATCCATGCTGCTATTGTTGGTTTTAGTTTAGCTCCCTCTCAATCAATA
>WHYT01017245.1:96577-107549 GCA_009806455.1 Tetrax tetrax
AAAAAAAAAGAAAAAAAATGCTACAAAGCTGAACACTTTCTGAGGCATCTTTGAAACTGGGCTCCAAAGTGACAGAGGGAACATTGCCTTTGAAAATACCACTTTTGGGGATTTTTTTTTTTGCCCGAGTTGAAACTGAATGCTGACCCTGGTCTGTCCCCAGTGGTGAGCAACGGAAATAGTGTTTTCATATGAATTGTGTGTGAGTGTGACATTGTGTGCACACTCTTCTATGAATATGCTGATCATGTTTGATTTGTCATGGGAACTAGTATAAGTTGCTTCATTCTGGTCAAATGGTGTTATACTAAAAACCCAGTTCTTAGTTCATTAATACTAGTAGGAATTTTGCCATTGACTTCAATGGGAGCAGAAAATGCTACGTTTTCAGTATTACAACCTGTTACTCCAAAAAGCCTTCTTTCACATCCACATTGATTCTCGAGGATTAAAAAGGCACAATGAAAAAAAAAAAGTTATTTTTCCAGCTGTAGTAGTCTGCTGTGCCCACTGTGCCAGTGCACAGATCCTGCTCACACAACGTACAGCGCTCAGCAAAACTCACCCAAAAACTCCCAAAAGTGATGAAAAGCCTCCCATTCACTGGCAAGATAAAACAAGCAAGTGAGCAGAACAGTACCTGTTCCATTAAATAATAATCACCTTTTTAGATAATTGCTCCTTCATACCTTTGCATTTAACTCCTAGGCACAGTGACTGACAGCCAACAACAGTGTTTGTTAACCTTTTGCACACTGGAGTACTTCAGCATTTCCCTTCACCAGAAAACAACCTCTCTGGTAACACAGCATGCAGAAATTTCACAAATGATGGCTTTTTAATGATTCTTACTTCACTGTGTGAAGGGATGCTGTGTAAAAGTTGGAGACAGACAGACATGACTATTGCTGTTTTCATGGAATTAAATTTCCCTGGGGAAACGAGCCCTAAAAGAAGCCCAGACAAGTTATTTCAGCTTGAGGTTTCCTCTTTTTTTTTTTTTTTTTTTATAGAAACACGGTTTCAGCTGTAGCGTTGTGTGGTGATTAATTGCACCACCCACCCACTGGCAGTATTAATCATAGGTGAGCTCCTTACGGATATTCCCAAAGATTTATTCTCCGTGCCACTCTATTTAGAAATGCCAGCGCAAATTCAGATGGGGTGAACAAAGCTGTGTCCTTGAATACGTTACAGGCCCTTGCGCTTCCTAACGATTGATAATTGTATTTCTCAAATTATATTGGTTAATTTGCTTCACCACTACTGAGAGCAGAGAGAGAGACCAAGCAGCTAAGGAGATGTATGAGCAAAGAGAGTTTAAAAATGTTAGTTCCCTTGTCATGGGATTGGCAGGAGCTGAAGACACCAGACCATTGGTCTGTTGGTCTGTTGGGTCACTGAACCTATCGGTGGCACCACCTTCCACAACAGGAGAACCTTCCCAGAAGAAGACACCCGTGGGACACATCATTTTCTGGCAGTTCAACCCAGCTTGCTGCTGATGGGGGAACCTTATTAGTATTCAAATAAACCCATAAAAGAAATGCCCAAAGTCCAAGGTTTTAGGGAAGTCAAAAAAAAAGTAAGTAAACACTTGGTGGAACATCTCTGTTTGTGGTCCCAGTAAACATCCTAGTGGAGAGAAGGAAAAAAAGGTGTTTAACAACTCTAGAAAGGGAAGAATCAGAGGAAAAAAAGGAAAAGTTTATTAACATGGATAATACAATAAATATGGATCAGAAAGCATTTTTCATTGGTCCACAGTTTAAAGAAAAAAAATGGAAAAAGAGGTTACTGAACTGAGTAACTGCAAAAAAGGAACAGAGAAAGCTTTTTTATGTTGTATACATCAAACTCCCTTCTGCAAGTCAAGTGTCACTGCTGTGGGTTTTAATAAAAGTGGTGTAATGTTAGCTTCTGCTGACACTTCTGTTGAGAAAGGCCTGGTGCATACAACACTTTTTGCTAAGTCTATATATAGACTTAAAATTTTCATCTCTAGTCTAGAAACATGCCTGTGAAACAGCAACCTGTGGTTTTTCTCCTGTAGACTTCCCTGGCAAACTGCTTTTCCACTTTGAGGAGAAAGAAGGCAGTTGACCCATAAAGACTCAAGATATATCACACATACCACCTCCAATATGTGCTGGCCCTTGATTCTTCTCAGGTGTCACAAACCTGCAGCAACCCTCTGGAAGAAAACAGCAGAGCAGCAGCTGCCATTGTGAGATGGCTGGACAACCATCTTCCGCTTGTTTGATCAAAACCCAGACCATGTCTTCTCCCTGTGTCTGCCACCCTAGTCCTGTCACCCTTCCATATGGACTACCCATAATGGCCATATGGACATGACCGACTCCAGTGCAGCAATAAAACCATCCTTGGCATTTCCTGGCTCACGCCATGAGCAGAACTATCTTTAAAAATCAGATGCCACTCTAAAATCTAAGCAATCCTTACTTCTGTGTCAGCAGAAAAGCAGAGGGTCGACATTCTCCTGTGACAATCACTATCATCATCGTAAACTGGGCTTGTCCCTTAAAGCACGCAACTGCAGAGTGTCTGATTAGAAAACGACAAGAATAACAAAGGAAGCAAGCAAGTGGCACTGCTTTAGTGTCATCACCCCAGAAGACAGAAGAAGATGATTCTCGCTGATCATCATTTGAAGTGAGATAAGAGAGAAACCTGGCTCACTGCTAATGCAGCCTTTCCAGTAGGTCTTAGCTTGTCACTGTGTGTGGCTTTCTTCGCTTTGATAAGGTCAGTTTGCCAAAAAGAACAAAATGCACACGAGTAATACATTACTCAACCACTTGTACACATATGTCTATTTTTCTTACCAGGTCTCACTGTTCAGAGAGGTACAGACATGGCACCATGATAAAAAGGGCCATTTAAAAGACTTTGCAGAAGCTCTGTACTGTGAAGGATTGAATTTTCACCTGAATGCCTACATTTTCACATCTGTTTCTTTACAGAAATATTCTTTTCGAATGGCAGGCTGCAGTTAGGTGTTTTCTTATGTTGCTGACCAGAAATATATGAAATGTTAGAGCACATTTGTCCCAGGGGAGGACCATAGCTGACTCAGAGGTACATCAGTGTGCTGATGGAGGTTGCACATCCAGCCCTGGCCAGCAACCACCTCCAGCTCTGCTCAGGTGGTACTGCTGTAGAATTAAGACAATTTCTGAAATAGTTTGTTTCCAGACCTATTCGCAGGACTGACCCTCATAATCATCGCACTTTCTGCACTCTGGCAGAATGCTGACTCTCATCTGTTTTTTCCCATCTTCTCAGCAAATTTAAGTGTTAAAGGGCAACATTTAAAAGATATCTGCATGCAGTTTGCAGGAATAATTGTGGGCTTGCTTTTGTGCACACTCAGCAGCATGGGGAGGTGAAGTAGCTCCTTGGTTCTGTTGGAATATCTACTCTGCCTTTGAAAGTACAGGATGATGCACAGACGTAACAGCCATCTAAAAAAGAGCATATAGATAAATTTAAGAAAACCTGAATTTTTTGTGAGTTTTGCAAAGATGAGTTAAGTTTCACCTAGAGGGGAGGGATAATTCCGGTTTGGTAAGGTCATTGGTCGGTACATCTGATGAAGCTGGTTGTGCGTCCTACAGCAAGTTGTACAACTTTTACTAGTTTCCTACTGAAACCCTGAAGCAGGTTTGTGCACAGGAGAGCAGATGAAAGATTTACCCAGTTCCCTGCAACACCCTGGGGGACAGCCCCCAGAGACTTCTCACCCCTGTGTTTGCAATGATGGTGGCTTCACTTTCTTCTTCCTTGCAGAGCATCCCTGTGCTCAGCACTGTGTGGACGCACAAGGAAGAAAAACCTCAGCATTTCATTTGCAGAAAACTTGCATACCAGCTGAAAAGCTGGGCTGAGCTTCACCACTATGAACCTCCATGATCTGATGGAAAGGCCGTTTAGAGGAACAAGCCTCTTTCTGTTGATTCTGCAGTAGCTTTTGAATGATGTTCAGTATGACCTTCAACTAATATTGCACTACAATACTCACTTTTATCACGGTATTCTAAATATTTACACTGGGAAACTTTTCAACAAGTTTAATTATTGTGATAGAGAAAGCCCAGATTGTCATAGGGTTCATTTTAATTTTAAAATTCTTCTTTTGGATCCATACCTGCGTAGTTCCCAGTAAAAGAGATTTCTTCCACTAATCTCTTAGCCTTCTTTTTCTCATATTCTACTTTAAAACAGAAAAGTGACAAGGAGGGTCAAGAAGAAAAGCAGATCCTAACAGACAACAATATACAAGCACAGGAGTTCCAGCTAAAAGGGAAATTAATGTATCACTGCCTTTCTAAAATGTGAATAGGTATGTAAGTTATTACTTTTTCTTTTATTTGTTTAGGCATTCTTACACTTTTTTCTTCTAACAACTTTCTCTTCATGAAATTCCTTCTAAGGTGCTTCTCTTTGCTATATGGTAAGGTTTAGAATAACCAAAATGATGTCATAAATGGAAAATAACTTGAGACTATCCTCTGCTGGAATATATGCCTTTCCTCCCTCCAAGGAAAAAGTTATATTTAAATAAAATTATATAAATGTAATCCCTTACAGATGAATCATACACAACAGGAAGTACAACTAAGCAGCAAAATATCTGATATTATGAACCGAAATACACGCTGTTGATTCATCACATGTTAGAAAAAAGGCTTCCCTGCATCCTTTTATTTCAATCTCTGATTCTCTGAGGCTTGACAAAATTCAGGAGCATTCCTGGTCAGTACATTTTCTAATGGATTACTCTTCTTCGTATTCATTGTAGCATTTTTGTTGCTGTACAATTATTCTGATCAATCACAGCCTGTCCCAGGATGGCTGTGAGGCAGAGCCTGAGTGGATGGAAATGGGATGAAGAGCAGAGGACCAAGCAGTTGCGCCAGACTGCAATTCACCTAAACCGCAGACCATCGCTAGCAGTGATTTCTTGAGGGGCAAAACCATCAGTAGTGTGACATTCTTCTTCTCACAGCCGAGCTGTCCCTTGTCACCTCCTGGCACCTCTCACCTCCAATACTCTTTTCCAAGTATTTTTTTTTTTTTTTTAATACCCTTCCTAGAACAGAGCACTCAGAATTGCATTTGATGCTCAGGATGAGGGAATTTGCATCGTGACACTAAAAAGATTTTTTTTGTGTGTGTTTTTTACTTATGTCCTAATCATTATGAGCATCCTAGCACTAAATACCATCAGTGATAATGTAAATCAAAACAGGCACTCGACCTTGGCTGCAACACAAACTCGTTCACACACCTTTCCTTCCTTTATAGCGACCTGCTCTGCTCGTGTATAAGGTAGCACAAGTGGTTGAAACTACAGAAAAGGGAAGTTACGCTACGGTGAACACAGATTTTTCTACACATTTCACATAATCAGCTTATGAGGAACACTATATTATTCTGTTACTGCATTTACTTCAGCTAGTTTTCCACAGTTTCAATTTTCTTTTAATGTCATGTTATATTGCACTTATTTGAGAATTCCTCTTGTATTAATTACCGTTCCTTTATAATTCTGTGGTTATTTAGACTTCCTTTTCTTTCTCAAGAATGAGTACTGTAAAGAATTTATTTATAAATGCAAGTGAACTCTTAGTTTATTCCCCACCTCCCTTATTAATCCTTTCCTCCTTGAGTCCCCATTTTGCAACCAGGTCTGTACTTGACATCTGCCACTTTTGAACTGGCTTTCAATCCATAGCTCATTTCAATTCTTGCTTCTCTTATACTATACTTCCTCAATATATTCTTGTCCTTGATAACTAAAGGGGCTCCATTTTCATTATTTTGTCAACTTCTTACCCATGCAGTTGTTACCAAGAAGGTCTTGCCAGGGTAATGGATTAATTTTATGTTATTTAACATCTTCATAAATGATCTGGAAAAACTGGGTGAATGGTGACATGACAAAGTTTCTCAGCACTGAAATACTTTTCAGGATATTCGAATATAATGCTGGCAGCAAAACCTTCTGGTAGAATGGTAGGTGTCAAACGATTGCAAAATAATGCAAAGGGGGCGAAAAAAATCGCAATTGCATTGATACGGTGATGGATGAGCTGGACGTTAAATTTTAAGACACAGGAAAGATACTTTGGACTCAGTGCAGAGGCAAAACCAAAAAAAAAATAGTAGTGCTAGGAAAATAATAACTGAAGAAAACAGAAAATATCATCATGCCATGTCTTAAATTTTTGTTGTTCTTATGTCTTGAATATTCTGTGAAGTTCTGATTTTTCCATCTCAACAAAAAGATGTGATAGAGCTATCAAAGATACAGAGAAAAGGCAAAAGGTATGATCAGATATGAAACAGAATCTATATGAAAAGAGATTAAATAGACTAGGTTTCTTGGCTTCGGAAAGAGACCTATAAAAGTATGAAGGGTAAGGAGAAAATGAACATGAGGCTGCAAACTGTGATTCCTTGCAACATAAAAAATAGATCAAGATAACTTAACTGGGAGATTCGCTTCCATGAGGGCAAAGTGAAGCCAATGATCTGGAGACTAATTGTTAAAAAAGGGTTAAAAATAAAAAAGGACAGAACAAATTAATGGAGGGAAAGTTCACTGATGGCTATGAAGTATAAGTCCAGATGAAAACTCTAAATCGGAATATTCCTATATCACCATTTGTGGAGATGGTGTAGCAGGAAGAAGTTTGTGCACACATACCTGACCCTATCTCCTATGCTTTTATTCGTAACTTTAAGCATTCCTAGTGCTATGTGTCACCGTCTCTGCAGATTAGTCTTTACAATGAGTTTGATACACTCCAGTTAGTGCTTTCTCCATGCAACCACAGCGCAACTATGCAGTGTTCTTTATGATGCCATTCTGTCTTGTATTCTGTATGTTTATAGTTTGTTTTTTTCGTTTTTTTTTCCAGGCAAGAAGCCTCTGCTAGTGCCATTCTCCTCTTTCCTCGCTCCTTGTACATGTTCCGTCTCTGCTTCCTTGCGGCAGTGCCAGGCTGATGCAAAGAAGAGTCAATTAGCCCAATGTGTTTACTAGCTTGAGCTCTGTGCTGTGTCTCACCTTCAAGGTAATTTTGGGGGAGTAAAGAACCAATCATAGAAAAGCTTGTTTCTGTGCAGTTTATGAATTTTGTTTGAACTCTCTCAGCGTATGCATTTCAGACTGGAAACACTACTTTGAAAGCAGGTCTTGCGTGCCTTTTCTGTTATTACCATGACTTTTTACTTCCAGACCGATTTAGTAAGGGAATTTCAGTAAAACCCTATTGATCCTCCGCTCCCAGTGAGGCTATTTTTGGACAGAGCTATCACCCAGTCCAGAAAGAATTAGTTTCAAGACTGAATAGTCAAAGTAACCAAATTAGTTACCTAGTGATATCAGGGTTAGTAATTCCTGTTGTTCATGTATTTCCTAAAAAATATCCTCAACAATCCAGAAAAGGAAGTAGTGACAAAAAGAAACCAAAGATGCTCCATGTGAAAGGCAGCAGGGCTCCCTAGATGATAGTGATAGCTATGCCAAAATTCAGTGTTTCAAAGGATGCTGCTGAAAAGATATACGTGTCTTGTATTCACTACAGGTTTACACTTCTTGGGGTAACATAATTGTATTAGACATGTAAAAAAAAATAAAAGCCTATGTCCTTATTACTATGGATCTCAGAAAACAGGTGAATAGAAAATCAAATTGACCACAAAAGCCAAACTGATCACTAGAAAGGGTGCATTAGTCTAAAAGCAGCAAGAATGTAAGGTCCCACCATATCTCTAAGAAGTTAAGAACAAAATGCTTATTCAAGAAACATCTGCAGGCACAGAAAAATAAACAATTTTGAAGCCTACCTACACAAGAGAGACATTTCCATCGTTTGGGAAGACAAGTTTTACCAGGGTAATGACAGCAAAAATTTTGCTACTAGCGAAATGAAGAATTATAATTCTGACAGAAACTTCATATTGCTACAAAGATGAGACCTTCTGCAGCTGGCAAAGATTTTGAGTTTTGTGGCTTTTAGTAGCACTAATTCTAGTGAGAAAATTAAAAACATCAGGAAAAAATTCACAGAAAATTTTGATTGAAAGAGGTGGAAAAGTTTTGACCACTGAAAAATTGTACCGATACCCTGAATATATTCTTGCAACTTGTTTGATTTTGGTTTCTTTTTTTTAATATCTGTCCATAAAAAAAAAAGTATATACCTCAGTGTCCTGCTCAATAGTTTCGGTCTTAGGGGCAGTAGACTCCTAATTGTTTCGCAGCGTGTTATACAGGTACCCATAATTTTTATATTCTACATTGATTCTATATTTTAACTTATGGCAAAGGCACCTCAGTTTGGGGATAAGTCCATTTTGTGTATTTTACAATAAATGATTACATGTACACTACTGTATCTACACACATAATAGATACCATTAATAAATATTCTATCACGCCACATAGCTGAAAAGATTCCTTTCAGCACTCTCGAGTTGCTGCTTTGCAGAAGTTACGTCTTCCTCATCTTTTTTTCATTGCACCGTTCTAATACAACTCAGTGTTTTAGAATATCACACAGTAGTGTTTCACTATGTAAAAAGGCAGTATGAAGGCATTATTGTCACCTGGTGATTAAATATGCAGTGTGAAAGGACAAAGAGGAAACCTGTCAGGCTACATTCTCTCAGTGATGTAAAAGGGGACTTAAATGTGCCACTTCCCTAGAACATCCCTCAAATCCCCCAGTTTTCCCTAGGAAAATGCTATCCATTGTTTTTGTTCAGATGATCTATCTATATACAACCCTTATTTGCCAATAAAGTGGGGAGAAGTTGAAGAACATAAATATCAGGAGCCAGGCAAAACTCAAAACTCCAAAGCACTTGCTTGTGGTAGAGTTTAATCCCTATCTTTGCTAGACTTTATAGCATTTTTATCTATCTCAGCATTTACAACTCATTTCTGTGCCTGGCAGACAGAACCATGTGGATTTATCATCAGAACTGAATTCTGTACCATACAACCAAGAGGAAAAATATGCTAATTTTGCAGTAGCACAACTTGTTTGCAGATATTTCACAGGCATAATATGGAGATGCTAAATTTCCTCTCAATACTCAATAGTTATTTAGAGAAATTCTGAAGGCATTTAGTCTGATTTTGGTTCCATTACTTCTTATCAAGAACAACTTTTTTGAAGCCAGATACACTGTGCAGGCATAAAACTGCAAAAGGTTTAGAAACTCAGACCAGTTATCCTTAAAGAACACAGGAACTTGTGCTCTTCTGAGCAGGAGCCAAGCTCTGTCCAGAGTCTGCACTGTACCACAGAAATTATTTTTAGCCTAAGAAATACCGCAGTCATCTATAACAGCCATTTCCCTCACACCGTCATGCCATAACTGTCTGTATGAAGACCATAGAAAAATGAGTATTACTTGATTTAAACAAGTGATGTCACATGTGGACTTCTAGAAGACTGTCATTCCAGTAAGTACTTGCTGTGTTAAAGCTATGCACTTTATGGTGCAGCACAATTTCTGGGACGTTTTTTCACATTTGTACTTAGTAACTCAAGATCAGGGTAATTGTACATGTAGAAAATTGTTGATCTAGGTGTAAGTCTAAATGCACAAACCTCATTAGATTTTTAGAGTGCTATAGATATTTTTTCTTATCCCTCGCAGAAGTGTTACACCAAATTAGATGTTGACTGTCCTGATGTTTGCAGAAGAATCATCATCTTCAGTGGGACAATATTGTGTTCGAATCTTTGGATTACATGATATCATGTGAAAAAAAAAATCTTGATTTGAACGTTACTAGCTTTCCTCAATAAGTTTCAAATGTATGTTGTCATACACGTATGTTGTCATACAAGCGTGAGGCTAATATGTGCAGCTTGACATAATATTTAGTTTTCTGTAACAGCTATTAAACGTGGAAAAGGTGAGATAATGTTATTTTTTAAAAGTTCCACTAGGATCCTTATATTTCTTTTCTTACACTCTTGTGAGTTCAGCCCTGCTAAAATCCATCTGTCTTACCTATGAGACAAATTAACCTTTCATATGGAGATGAGTGGGATGCTTGTGTTTGGAGCCTTCCTTGTTCTAAGGTAAAATGAGCTCATTTCTGAAACATGTTTTAATGGGAAATCCCAAGAAATACTGTATTTTGAATTTATTGCTAGCCAGAAGCACATAACAAAAGTAAACCCTGGAATATTCCCCCGGAATATTTTCAAAGACAGTGGACTTGGTATGGGGAGAGAGAGAAAGATTTGTTTGAAATGAGTTGAAGAGGATCTAAGTAAAAGAGATTGAGTCATTGAGAAGAAAAAGAAAGAAAAAAAAAGGAAGTTTTCACAACATCCAGGCTGTAAGTTACATCATCTTATTTATCAGGTATTTATGATATAAAAGCATAACAAAACTCCCATCTCTTATCTGCTTCCATACCTCTGTGCTACAAATTATACCAGCAAAAAGACATCAGTAACATAACTGGAGAACTCTACACTCCCTTGCTGTTGGGGTCATAAGTGAATAATAAAAGATGAATGTTTAGGATTAAGATAATTTTTTTTTTTTAAAAAAAAGAGAAGTAATATTATTGTTATTTGCAGTAATAATGATAAGAACAACAACAAATAAGGCAATGGGAGGAGAACTTGGTTTCCTTGGAGATGAAGGGAATGAACTCTATCTGAAGACTAATTGAAATTTAATTTACATCTCTGATTTATTTGACTACTCGCTGCTGGGTGGTAAAAGCTTGATACCAAATGACTTACAGTATTACAGTATTTCTCCCTACGTTCGCATAAGTTAGCAGACCAGCTTACAGTCACTCTGGGCTAACAGGGAGAGTAATTCCACCATTCCCACTGGTACAACATTAAGGGGAATGAATCTCATTCTTTTCCATTTTTTTTTTTTTTTTTTGCAGTGTTTT